>VDFB02330269.1:107567-189943 GCA_007258455.2 Sequoia sempervirens
ATTACTCTTCTCATTGGAGGTGAAGTTGTAACGCCCCCTTCGACCAACCGAGCCAAATATGGTTGTTTTCTTCTATTCTCTCTTCAAATTCATTCTTCCAATAGGCATTCCAACTCTTCCCCACATCAAGCTTCCATACTTACACTTTCACAAGCTCTCAAGCACTCCCTTTCACTCACTCCAAGCATTCAAGCATTCCATTGCAGCAAAGCAACACTCCATCACTTTGGTAGAGCAAGTTTGGGAGCACACCATTGTAGCAAAGGCTTGAGTACTCTCATTTCTCCCCCAAGTAGTCTTGAGTGCTCTTGGTGGAGGTGGTAAGCTTCCCTCTCCTCTCCTCTATCACTTGGTTGAGTAGCATAACACTATTTTGTAGTGCTTATTTTCTCTTTACTATCCTATTTCTTTATCTCATTTCCTTCGTTGTTTGTGGAGGTGGAAACACCTAAATGGGGGTCTGATTGAGGCAGGCCCTTAAATAGCCACCCAATATTTTCCCTCTTTTTGTGTGTAGGTGTGCATTCTTCTTGGAGAACCAGCTGGTGAACGAGTTCCTCGGTGAGTTTCTCCTTATTTACGTCACTCTTGTATATTTTCTTTATAATAATAGGGAGTATTTAATTTATCTAGTTGCATCATTCTAGCCCCTTAATTAGTCAGTTGGGCCATTAGCTAGTTTTGTTGGCTTAATCTTGTCTTTATTGTTGTCTAGTCGTACAGACGACATCACACTTTTGAGATGCCAGCACGCCGCGCTGACGTCCAGAGATCGCACTTATGTCCTCGGACAAAGAGCTTCCCAAGACACAATGTTAGACCTAGAAACCAACTCGCCTAGCCTTGTCTTGTATTTAGGGTCTACAGAGTAACTAAGAGGTCCCATGGTCCTCATTACTGTCACCTCACATTTACTAAACATTGCACTTAGCTGAGGTAAGTTAGAGCAGCCTCTCGCATCTTGACCCTCCGTGACCTAGGGTCTTGCACGCGGTGGTCCCCCTCTCTTATAGAAAATAAAATAAAACAACCCCATAAAAATTCCACTTAATTAACCTTAAAAAGGTTAAAAAGTTGGATTAGAAGTTCATTTGAGCATTTGCATTTTGAAAACTTGAGAGTGAGTGAGTGATTTGTGCAAATTTGGAAAAATGGTGATCCCTTACCACACGCATTGGTTTGAGCGGGTCAGGCGTCACAACCGCCCAGCGGCGTACGATCCTCCGGTATGTACCCTGAAAACCTCTCTCGTAATTTGTGCAAGTTATTTTCCCACTTATTTTTCATGTTTTAAAATTACATTTTTTTACTTTAGCACATAGGATTACCACAATAGCGCATTCGTAAAATTAGTGCATAGGATTAGAATTTTAGTACATAGGGTTCTATAGTGCATAGGTAACCCGAAGTAGCACATTGAGTGATTGAAGTGGTGCATAGAATCCTTTAGCATGTAGGTGAACTGATTTAGTGCATTGATTAGATGATGTAGCGCATAGGATGAATTGGCGCATCGGGACCTTATTCCGGCGCATATGTGAAATTTTCTGGTGCATATGATAGTTTGGAGCATAGAAGCTCTATTATAGCACATTGATGAATTTTCTAGTGCATAGAGTTTTTCAGTGCATTAGTTGCCTGTTTTAGCGCATAGGTGAGATTTTAGACCAAATTGATGATTTTTTTTATTAGACCCCTTGATTTTGATGGTGTTTGATTGTGTCAACTTTTGATTTGATGATGATTGATGATGTTGATTGATATTGATAATTGACCTCATGATAGGCGAGGATCAATGATAGTTTGATTGATAGAGTGACCTCATGATAGGCAAGGTGCGCTAATTGATGAACCTCATGATAGGTGAGGTTGAATTGATTGATGAACCTCATGGTAGGTTAGGTTGAATTGATTGATGAACCTCATGATAGGCCAAGTTGAATTGATTAATAAACCTCATGATAGGCGAGGTTGAATGACAGATTGATGCTCATGAGATTTGATCAAAGTCTCACCAGAGCTGATTAGAGTGATAGGTTGATTGGTTTTTATTGATTGATTTGTTGATTGAAGTTGATTGATTGATTAACTGATTTGTGATTTTGTGATGATAGGAGTCATTGACGAGTTTGCAGATTAGAGAGCATTTTCCTAGAACATGGGATTTCTTTCCACATCTGACGCCACCTGATGTAGTTGTTATCGCATAATGTAGATTATGGTCTCCTATTGATATGCCCCAGATTAGGATCAACAGGGGGTTGCTGACAGCTTTAGCAGAGAGGTGGCACAGTGAGCATAACACCTTTCATTTCCCCACTGGTGAGATCACATTGACTCCAGAGGATGTATATTGGATTCTATGGATTCTTGTTGTGGGGGAGCGGGTGTTATATGATTCTCAGGAGTAGGGAAGGACTGATGCACTATGTAGAGTTTTTGAGGATGATTAGATATGTGGTTACGAGATTCCTTGGAGGGATATGGTCAATGCTTATGCCACATTTCCATTTGTTCTAGTTGGATTCATTGGAGGGTTCCTTTGTCCTAATCACAAATCAAAGGGACTCTCAGCTGGATGGGGTCGAATTCTAGAGAGCATGATTGCTCAGGGCACTAGATATGCATGGGGTTGTTGTATGCTTGCTCATATATACCATGACTTACACCAGATGGTATATCTTCGCGGGGCCAATTTATTAGCTGGGGTTACATTGCTTCAGGTTTGGGTCTGGGAGCATATAGCAGTCACGGCCAATTGGAGAGTGACAGGGTCCTACCATGAGGCCATATGTACATATTTATGTCGGTCGAGTTGCTCAGCCTAGGCTGGGAAAATTGGAGTACTGGAGGAGGACACTGGATGATCTCGAGTATGTGGTATGGTATCCCTATCTAGATTATGAGTAGTGGCCTAAGGATGACACTGAGATGTCGTATCTGTGTCAGTCGATATACCTAATCGGGTGAACCCGATTTATCATTGAGATATTTTTGTTGTTGCGGGTACTAAGGAAGTATGATACGGTTCAGGGTATGCCCTAGGGTGTGGCCCATTATGCACAGCGACAGGTGGATGCTACAGATTGGAGACCTATGTTGTCTTATGATGCATCTGTGTAGCACTTCCAGGGATTACAGGCCATCATTTGGGAGGAGCATCCAGAGATCATTGATGCGCCAATATCAAAGGAGTATTCTCAGTACATGCTCTCATATCCATTCCCCTAGATTACCATTCCTAATGAGCCAGTGTCATTGCTAGCAGAGGAGGGGGCAGGGGGTCATGGGCAGAGGTGGCAGAGAGGGGAGGAGGATTCAAAGGAGTCAGAGATCAATGATGATGGAGGCGACGGGGATGATGATGGGGGTGATGGGGGAGGAGATGAGGGTGGAGGAGGGCTAGGTCCTGATGTTGGAGAGATGAGAGTGTCTTGCAAGAGGTGAAGTGTGGAGATTTGACTACCCTCGCCATAGTAGCAGACACATATTGTTGCGTTACAGGTACAGGTTGAGACACTGTAGGGTCAGCTTGAGTAGGTTCAGGCTTTACTAGCGCAAACCCAGGGGTAGATTCAAACATTGACAGTCGAGAGAGATGCTACTAGAAAGTAGGTACAATAGGTACAAGTTCATCTTGCACAGGTCCAGGCTTAGGGACAGGGATAGATGTAGGCACAAGTCGCCACACTTTCTGCAGAGAGACACTCTGCGATAGCGAGTGGAGCAAGTTGAGGGTGACTCCGAGATATTACAGCAAGCTACAGCAATTGTCATTGCTTCAGACTATTTTAGGGAGATATGTCGTACCACACAAGAGGTAGAGTTTTACAAAGTTAGGTATCATGATGCAGTTCCTCCTGAGCGGCGGGGGAGTTTTGCACAGTCCCGGTCAGGGAGGTCCAGGTCTCGGACCACTAGCATGGGTGTTACATAGCCACTTCCTAGAGATCAGAGAGATCCTGGTGTAGGTCCATCAGGTGGAGGAGGTATTGGTCCTGTGATTCCAGCACCATCTAGGGGGAGCATGACATAGCTTTGATTTCTAATTTTCTGATGTACTTTGGACATGTATACACTGATGTATTTAAGACAGTGATGATGTACCTCTTGATTTGAGACATTATGATACACTGCCATTTTTTATATTGATGTATCTCTTTATACCTTTGGATATCCTTGTACACTTTAACATTATTATTTTGAGGTTATATGATATGGAGCGATGATTATGATTGATGTGTCTATATGATGATGATCATGATGATTATGATGGATGCATTTAATTTCTATTTTATGATGATGATCGTGATTATTATGATGGATGCATTTAATTTCTATTATATATGCTATGTGATGTTCTATATGATGATGATATGATATGTTATGGATGCAAATCATGATGCAACCGATGTGTTATGATTCTATGATGCTTTATGAATGATGCCTATGTGATGGATTTTATTATGCCAATGAAATGTGATGCATTTTATGTTTTTGTACTTTTTCCCATGCAAATAGATGATGCAATGAATGGATGAATGTATGAATGAAATGATCAAATGATAGTGCATAGCTCTATGTGTTTATGATGTTCATATGATGATGATCCTGATGATTATGATGAATGCATTTATGATATAATAATGCATGATTAATGATTCTATATGCTTTATGGATGATGCCTATGCTATGTGAGATGGATTTTACTATGCAAATGTTGTATGATGTTTATGCGATGATATAGTTATTCCTTTGTCAATCTTGGATTTGAGTAATAATAAATTCATCTTCACTACTGGTTTTAGATGTTCATAACAATGGTATTATGTTTTTACCAATCATGTTCTTCAACAACTTTTTCTTCTTGGAAATCTTAGTCTATTAGACATGTCTTTCAATCATCTTATGTGAATCCAAGATCCATTTTATAAAAGGAGTAAGTGATTTTAGTGATGCATCAAGTTCAATTATGCCCCTATTAAAATAGAGATGTTTTTCTGCTTGGAAATCTTACTCTGCTAGACATGTCTTTCAATCATCTTAATGGACCAATTTCTTAATGCATTAATAATTGATGAAGTGATTTGGATCATGCAAGTGAGATGGAATGAGATTCTTTTTGTGTTTTCTTATGCAAATATTATGATGTGATGCATGGATGGATGAATGATGTGATAATTTTTTCTAATGTATGCAAATGATGATGCAACTTGATGAGAGACTCAAAATACTTTTATTTGAATCATTTCATGTTTAAAAGACTTGTTATTTTTGTTAATTGACATGAATGGCGGTAGATTATAGATTAACATATTTACTTATTTTGCTTTATGTTTAGCTAAATTAGTGGATATATTGGAAGTAATGGTTTGTGTTAAATGTGTTACTTTATGATGATATTAATGAGATAATTATGCGATATTGATCTTTTTCTACCATAATTGTTATCCTTTTCTTAAGGGTTTTGAACAGGGTATTTTAAAGATTGATGATGTGGTTAAACTCTCTATTTAATCAAGAGAAATAATCATGCCATTGATGGGCCCAGCTGGATGATGTATCACTCAAGTCCAAATTGGCTTCTTTGTAGTCGGTTATGGAACTTCTACTTACAACGCCAATCTGGCATATTTCTCTATGTCCTGCTTTAGTCTTGTTTTAGTTCTGGTTTAGTTATATTTTAATCTTTAGTTAGACGCCTTGAATCTTGGTAGTTAATCACCATGTTGTGAATTCAATAAGGATATTTTTCTAAATATCCATGTTTCGGTTTTAGTTAGGAGTTAGATAATTTTCAATCAGAATTCTATAATTGATGGCAATACTTTGTTTTGTGTTCCACTTTTATCAATTTGAATGAAAGCAAGAAGTTAATTCAATCACTGTGTTAAGATATCTTACCTGAGGAAGAGCAGGGTCCACTCAACCTTTGGGATCGATCTTGTGTTGGTATCTTACTGAGTTATGTTATTTCTATTTATCAATATTAAATCTGAATTGTTAGATATCAATTTTGGAATGATAAGTTGTTGAATCGTTTTTAGTTCATTAGATGTTAAATCTGCATAAGTTAATTCTGCTTGAATTTCTTTTAAGTTTAGTTCATCATGGTTAGATTAGTTTGTTAGAATCATTATAAGGTTTATTAAATTAATCAGATTTAGATGTTGTTCAAAGTAATTAAGTTTGGTGATTATTTGTTGAGTTTAATTAGAAGCAATGATGGAAACTTATGAAAAGATGGAATTGAAGTTTGTTGAAAATTTGTTCATGGAATTTAGTGTTTATGTTTTCTAGATTAATTGTCATTTCCTTGTATTTCATTTTTGTTCTTAAAATAACATTTAATTTCTAGCAAATCTTAAGAGAGATTTAATTTTGAAGCAAAGTAGAATTAATTTGATCTCGTGCTTTAGATTAAGAATTAAATTAAATATTAGTCTTTTCCATGAATTGGTCTCAACCAAGTCTAATGAAGTCATAACTAAGTCAACAAAACTTTAGTTTAGGAGATAAGATAGAATTAATCCTTAGGAATTAGTCAATGCAGTTCAGGTCCTAAAAATCTCCTGAAAGCTCCTAAAGGAGCCAAATCAATACCTGAAGTCATTGTTTGTAGTGCAAAACCCCCCCAAAAATATGTGACAACCATCCTTATCGCATATAGCTCTGAGACACACTCGGTTCAATATATAATTGATTAAATGAGGCAAGTTGTGACATCAACGACCTTGCCAATCACAACTATATGAATTTTTTTTCTAATTTATGCAAATGATTATGCAATTGATGTGCTTTTTATATGAGAATGATGTGTTTTTGGAAATGTCAAGTGTACTCAATCCATTGGTGCCAGAGATAACATCATTGTGAAATTGTTGCGGCTTTGGAAATCCCGTAGATACAGATGCAAACTAACATGGATGCAATCTAACTTAACCATGCAGATCTAATATGCAAATGTTGTCATTCATAATAGCTGATTTTTCGTGCTTTTCATCATCATTGAGCCTATAAAATGTTGAAAGTTAGTACAAGCATCGATGGTATATTTAGACCATGATGACCTGAGTACTACTTCCATAATTTTTGATATTGCAAGTTAACACAAGCATCTAAGTATAATTAAACCGAGATGACCTGAGTATTGCTTGTGTAAACAAACAAGAGTTAATCATTTTCCTATGCAAATTTGGAATGTCATTAGTGATACTTTGTAGAGCACGCCCCATGAAAATTTTCACAGTAATAATGATCAACTCACATATAGCAGACAAAGAAAAATCATACTCCTTCCTGGCTCCTCTAGTTCAATACATCATCATGCTCTAGAGATATGATAACAAAAATCAAAGTTCAACAGTTGAACATTCATGCCACAATGATAAATCCATGATTCAGAAGAACAATCATCCATTTGAAGTGTGCTTTTGGTTTGATTGATTTGGTTGTTTGATATGGATGGTTGATGTGTTCATGTTTGTGTGATTGATGTTCAATGTTGAGTTGCACTATGATCATTGTTTTGGGTTGTGTTGTACTACTGTTGTTTGTCTGTTGGTTCAAGCTCAAAGTTTATTGCCCCCAGTCTAGGGTGAGACATGACCGCGATGCTAGGATATGTACATGAATCTTTCCGATGATAGGAAGATTGATGGTGAAAGTGAATGGTCGACATGCTCAAATAGATGGAAAAGATAGTCTACCACAAATAGCGCCTATTGCCAGGTTTTCACTACTTACTTTTATTGCACTTTTTGATTTTATGATTTTTTTTTATTTTTTTTACATTTTTTTTTTTGTATTTTGCTTTGCTTTTTTTGTATTTTTCTCTTTTGCTTTTTGTATTTTTCTCTCTTTTTTCTCTTTTTTTCTCTTTTTTTCTTTTTTTTGTTGTTACCAAGACACCTGTTTGCCAAGTTTTCATCAAGGTAACTATTTTTTTCAAGACATTTTCTGATGTTTATTATTTTTTCAGGACTGTTTCCGATGCACTAGATGATTCAGGTGTAGAATTTCTTGAGATGCAAGCTATTGAGGGGTTCATCAAACAAATCCCCTTCTGGTGTGGACAATTGATATGCTTTTGATCTGAAGACTAATACAATGACAAAAGGACCTAGCCAGTTGGGTTCAAATTTCCCTTTCTTCTCTCGATCCTGTTGATTATGGGGATTTTCTTTCAGGACTAAGTCACCCACCTGAAATGTTCTAGGCTTTACTCTATGATTGTAACTTCTAGATATCCTCTGTTGATATGCTTTCAAGTGGTCCATGACATGCTGACGACATTCATTCAATAGTTCCAATTCCTGTAACCTAGACATTTTGTAATCCTCATCTAAAATTATCCCTTTTAGTGACACACGAAGTGATGGCAGCTCAACCTCAATAGGTAAAATGGCCTCTGATCCATAGACTAGTGCATAGGGTGTGGTTCCTGTCGAGGTGCGGATACTGGTTCTGTAAGCCCATAAAGCAGGGTTCAATTGAACATGCCAATCACGTCTAGCCTCGTTGATGGTTTTCTTCAAGATTTTTAGGATAGTCTTGTTTGAGGCCTCTGCTTGGTCATTTCCTTGGGGATAGTATGGTGTAGAAAACCAATGTTGTATGTGAAACCTCTCACAAATTTCTTGGACATCCTGATTCTTCAAGGGTCTGTCATTGTCCGTGATAATGTATTAAGGAATGTCATATTGACAGACGATGTAATTCAGGATGAATGATGAAATTTGTTTTCTTGTGATGGTGGTTAGGGGAACCGCTTCAATCCACTTTGTAAAGTACTTCATGGTTGTGATGATAAACTTATGTATGTTGGATGAAGATGGATGAATCTTTCCTATGAGGTCCAATCCTCACTGACAAAAAGGCCATGTTGATGCGAAAGGTTGCAACTCTTGTGTTGATGCATGTATCAGGTTCCCATTAATTTGACATTTTGTGCACCTTTTGATGTATTGGAATGACTCCTTAATATTCGGCCAATAGTATCCCAAACGCCACTTGAATGTGTGCCATAGATACCATCATGGACCTCACATAAAGAAGTTTTAGCTTCATCACGTTCTAGACACCAAGGGAGAGTATCATCAAGACCTCATCGATAAAGCACATCGGCTATTATGGTGTGTCGAGTTGCTTGTCGGATGAAATTTCATTTTTGGTTCTGGGATAAATCTGGTGGGAGAGTATTGTCTTTTAGATAGGTGTAGATTTTCCCATAGGTAGAAGCATCAGCCTCGGCTAGATGGTATATGACTTGGGATTCTGGGTTGTCGTAGGATGGGTTGAATAGTTGTTACATTGTGAACTCATAATAGGCTTGTTTCTCAGGAATCTGTAAGAGAGAAGCTATGGTAGCCATGGCATCAGTAGCTTTGTTGTCGCATCTAGGAATTTGCTAAAATTTTATCTCCACAAGGTACTTTTTGAAGTCATCAACCATTCTTTTATATGGCATTAATTTTTCATCTTTTTTTTGGTAATCATCGTTCACCTGATTAATGACTAGTTGTGAATCACCATAGACATGCAACTCTGTGATCTTTCACTCGACTACTACTTTAATTCCAATGACCAATGCTTCATTTTCGGTTGTATTGTTGGTGCAAGGAAATATCAGTCTGTAGGACTTGGGAATGGTATGTCCTTGTGGTGAGATAAACAAGATTCCTGCGCCTGATCCATGTTGGGTGTACGATCCATCAAAGTACAACATCCATTGTTGTGTAGATATTGTAAGGACATCAACATCTGGAAATTCAATGTTCATTGGATGATTATCTTGCAATGGTGCTTCAGCTAGTTGATCTGCTATGGCTTGACCCTTGATGGCTTTTTTGTCCACATACTGGATGTCAAAATCACTCAATATCATGACCCATTTAGCTAGTCTTCCTGTTAGGGAAGCTTTGTTGAGTAGATACTTTAATGGATCAATTTTAGCGATGAGTTTGATGGTGTGAGTCATCATGTAATGTCTTAGTTGTTTGGTAGCAAATACTACCACAAGACAAAAAATTTCAATGAAGGTGTAATTGATCTCATAACCATTCAAGGTCATGCTAATATAATAGATTTCCCTTTCCTTTCCTGCAAAATCTTCCTATGCCAATAAAGTTCCCAAAGATATCTCAGTTGTTGCAATATAGAGTATTAATGGCTTTCCTTCGATTGGTGGTACTAGTATTGGTGGTGACATCAGATATTGCTTGAGTTGATTGAAGTCAGCTTCACATTTCTCATCCCACTTCAAAGACACATTCTTGTGGAGCAAATGGTTGAAGGGATGAGTTTTGTCAGCCAGTTGTGTGATGAACCTCTGGATAGATTGGAATCTTCCTTGCAAAGATCTGAGCTAGCTGATGTTTTTAGGAGGAGGCATCTCCATGATGGCTTTGACCTTTGCAAGATCCACCTCAATGCCTTTAGCCGATACAATATACCCCAAAAGTTTAGCTGATGTTATGATGAATACACATTTCTTGGAGTTCAACCTCACATTGAATTTCTCCAGTCTAGTGAAGATCTTGTCTAAAATTTATAGATGTCTCTCTCTAGTGAATGATTTTTCCAATAAGTCATCTACATAGTCTTCCATAAAAGTGTGTATCATGTCATGGAAGATGGTGGTCATTTCTCTCTGATATGTGGCTCCAACATTTTTCAACCCAAAAGGCATTACATTCCAGCAGAGAGTGCCCCAAGGACATGTGAAGGTTGTTTTATCTTGATCTTTGGGTGCTATCTTTATCTGAGTGTAACCTGAAGAGCCATCCATAAGTGATAACATTTTGTGTCCCTCAGTCAAGTCTACGATGATGTCAATGTTAGGTAGAGGAAAATCATCTTTTGGGCAAGCTTTTTTAAGATCCTTAATGTCTGTACATATCCTGATGCTTTTGTCTCATTCTGAGACTAGCACAATATTTCATATCCACTCGACATAGTCAATAGGTCTGATAAATCCCACATCTAGTAGCTTCTTTAATTCGGCTTTTACCAAGAGGGTGATATGAGGGTGCATTTTTCTCAACTTTTTCTTTACTGGTTTTATGCCAGGTGGTAACGATAAATGATGCATGATGAGTTCGTGATCTATGCCTGGCATGTCAGCATAAGACCAAGAAAATTTGATCTGCCTCTCTTCAAATAATTTAGTGAAACTAGGTTTTACCTCCTCTGTCATGGATGCCGCTAGATGCAGGGTCTTTACTCTTTCAACTGTGCCGACATTGATGGATTGTGTGGGATCAATCATCACTGAATATCTCTCCTAATAGTGTTTGGGGAGAGTGTCAAATCTTCCATCTCTCGGTGCCTTAGAGAGGTTTTCACCTTGAGATATGCTCTTTGTTTTTAGTTTTTCTTGATTTAATAGTGCCATTAAATGGTTTTCACTATTAGATCCATTTTTTATGTTCATTTTGCAGCTGGAAGATTTGGCACTCCCCTCATTTGAAGCTCCGTTATGAGTTTTGATGATGGAACCTATTTTAGGGTTATCAGAACAGAGGAAGTTTATGATGGTGACATCGTTCAGAAAGGTGGGTATGCCAAGCAGCTTAGATTGGTCCCAGTCAATCAGTTTAGGATGTATTAATGGCATGGAATCGTCAGATTCGGTAAGGTCAGAAGGGGTAAGCATCATGATGGAAATGTCATCAAAGTGTCTGATAGCAATATCAAGGTCTATGATGTTACTCTCTTCCGAAGTATCTATCTCACTTGAAGTATGATTGTCTTCACTTGATTCATCAATATGTTGTGATCCAATTTCAAGTGGTCTATAACCTAAGCTTTGTCCCTCTGTACATGTTGGTGTATACTTTTGTACCACATCAATTTCCTTATCGTGACAAGACTCTTTAGAGGGGGAATCCCATTCATATTCATTGGAGTTTGTTTCAAAACTATCTCTCAATTGAAGGATTCTCTCAACAACTTGTTTTCTGGTTTCTTCTTTTGCTTCTTCCCTATACCCTAATCTTGTCTTGTCCTTTGAATTCATTGTGATGGGCTATATTGGTTCTATGATGTCATCTTTTCTTTTACCAATAGGACCTTTTCCCTCATATCCCATCTTTTCCAAGATTGTCTTTCTTTTGTCATACTTGTCTGTTAGTACATTTAAAGTGGATGCTTATGATTGTTCTTTGTCCTTGTACAACCAATTCAAAACCTCCTTGTCTTTTGATTCATCCACTAAGGTGCATGCTCTTGCAAATTTTCCATCAAAGAGTGTTGTTTTGTGATGATTGTTGTCTTGATTTTGATGGTTGTCCATATGACTTAGGAGAAGATGAAAGTTGTGATAAACACAAGGATTTCTCAAATGAGTATTCCCCCATGCCTTTGTCTTTCAATTGGATCTTTTCAACCTATTTTGATAAGGCATTGAGTTGACTTTCATGATTCAATGGAGTAGACTCATTGATACCCTTATCTTTTGATTGGTTCTTTTTCTCCACCCACTTTGACAAGGCATTTAGTTGTTTTTCACCGTTGGATGAACTAGGAGTTGTAGCTTCCTTTTTTGTGTGGCACAAAAGTGTCTTGGGTTGTTCTGAGTGTGTTGCAGTATTGCGGGTTGTTGGAATCAGTAGCAATAGTGATCTCTTTTCTGTTAAAGGAAATTTCAAACTGGTGATATGCCAATGAGTGCGACTTACATCTCATGGATCCATGATGCGTCCCAAGAGTATGTTGTATGTCAACTCTTTATCCAACACTTGACATACTATATCTTTGTCAACTAGTCCTACTTGAATTGGTAAGACAATCAATCCTTGGGAGGATCTCTCTTCATCATCATATCCTTGTATTGTGATTTTCCTTCTAGGATCAATAGCATTTTTCATATGCAGTTGCAGACAAGTTTCAAAGTACAGATATTCAAGATGGCTCCTCCATCTATTAAAATGTTTAATGTGGTTGTGTACCTTAGAATTTTACCCTATTCTAATGTGAAAAATAACTAAAAATGCAAGTGGAAAAACACTAAGAACACTTCAAAGATTAGCCTAAAGAGTGATAAAACAAAGAAAATAGATGAAATAAAATGCAAATCGATTATACCTTCCTTGCTATTGAAGATTCCTTGGTTGGCCCTTGATTTAGATGAATTTGTGTGCTCCTTGGATGACTTTTTGATGTAGCTAGATTAGATTGTATGCAAGATGATCAAAGTGGATGGCTAAATGATAGTGAGTGCTTGAGAATGTAAGGTGACATATGGGTTGTTCAAATGAAAAAAGTGTTGAAAAATTCCCTTGAGGAGGGGGTATTTATAGAATAATTTGAATTCTCTAGGAATTCAACGGTTGAGATTCATCCAACAAGGTCAAGATGAAGGGCTATGGTGAGTTGATAACTCACAAGCCCTCACATCTTGACATGTGGATGGTGAAGTGGCTAAGAGGAGATGAGGTGTAAGTGAGGTGGCCAAAAGGTACATGAGGTGGAGGAAGTACAAGTACCTTGCAAGTACATTAGGAGATGGGAAGAATCTTGGGTGAATAAAAGTGAATTTTAAATTCACAATGATTGGAAGAATCTAGTGGATAAGACAATGTTCCCAAAAGGTGGGAGTTTGTCACATGTGACTTGATGTGACAAGTCAAAGGTTCTAGAAGATGCATGGGAAAAGGGGATTCTGGAGGAATAAAAAGAATTAAAAATTCCTTGGGGGATGGGGGAGTTGACCAAAGACTGATTAGGCATGTGCACATCCTTAATGAAGAGATTAGGAGATGGATTAAGATTAGATGAAAATGACACATGTGAGGAATTAAATAAATGTATTATTTATTTAATTTATTTGATGAAAGGAGGATTAAAGAGGGTAAAGTATTTAATTATTAATTAAATACCTTAGGGATTTGGCAGAATTAAGGGTATTAATTAAATAATAGTAATATTATTTAATTAACTCAAATAAGAGGATGTTTAGATGAAAAGTGATAAATTTGGATAAATTAAGTGTCAAAATTTGGATGTCTGATGGTGTTTGTGGATTAATACCTCAATGTGTAGGGCGGAATTGTTGGATGGGTGATAGATACATCATCATGTTCAGAAAATGATAAGCAGTGTGGTGTAGTCAAATGTCCCACCATAGTTTGAAATTGGCAGACTTCCAGATTGTTCGGTACCGTGGTGGCCACTAGAGCTTGTTCTAAGATTTCTTTATGCGTTGGTAAAATCTTGAGAAGCTCTAATATGGATATTTGAGCAAGTATCTTCTGCAACTGGTCAATGATGTTATATTGAGTTGCAGGGATAGCAGTAGTTGCTTTTGACGTGGAAGGGGTAGCTCCTTTCAATGTTACCTTGGCTTGTCCTCTTGTGATTGCATTGATCGGTGAATTGTCTTGTTTCTCTCTTATTTTGATGACATTAATGTGATTCTCATTTGCAGCGATATTAGTGATCAGATCTATTGGCACAAGGTCATTGATTTGATGTGAGGTGGTGTCGATATCATGGTGATGATTTTCAATTGCAATGATGTTTTTTTCACGTTCAATGATGTCATTTATTGGGTTATCAGTTGCAAAAAGATCTGGTTTTCCATGGGTTTGATCATCAATCACCTCAATATGGAGAATAGTGGTGTCACAAACATATTTCACATTTTTTCCTTTCGTGTTTGATGATGAGGACTCCCCCTTTTCATAGTTTGGTAGAGGGTTCTTGAATGCTTCATGATCATTGTTTGTTTGGATTACTTCTGCAAATATTGCCTTGTTGTCAATCAAGTCTTGTATCAAATGCTTCAATTGCATGCAACCATTGGCTTTATGCCCTTTGTTTCTATGAAATTCACAAAAATGTGCATCATTCCACCATGGAGGCTTAACTTGTGGCTCCCAATTTCTTGCCTCTGGTAATGTTATGACTTTAGCTTCAAGAAGTTCCTTTAATGCTAATTCTGATGATTTTCCCAAAGGTGTGAACCTTCTTCAATTGGAGGATGTTCGATATGATGGTGTTCTAGATCCAGCATTACCTTGATTATTGCTTTGGTTGACATTTTGGTTGTTGGGTGGATTGTTGTTCTTATTAGTTTTGGTGGAAGTTGTTGTTAAGTTGAATACCGGTTTTGTATTTTGGTTTTCAACTGTGCCATCATTGTTACCCACATTTTTGTTTCATTTCCAAAACTTTTGGTTGTCACCGTTGTTATAGTTATTAGAGGAGCTTGATGCATCATTTTCATTGTAAAGTTTTATGACTCCTATTTTGAAAAAAGCTTCTTCAATTTTAATCCCATTTTTAATCAATTTTTCGAAGGTAGGTGGACATTGCAATTCCAACCTATAGATCATCTTGTCATTTAGGTTATCAATAAAGATTTCCATCTTTTCTTTTTCAGGTTCGAGACGAGAATACCTCACAAATAACCTTCTCCATTTTTGTAGAAAAATGAGGAATGACTCACCCTTTTTCTATTTCAAGTTGCAAAGGTCTTTCATTGTTATATCATGTTGGATGTTATAAGAATATTGGGTGATGAATTTCTTTACCAACTCTTCAAAGGTTTTGATTGTTGGTGATATTTTGGAAAACCATTCAAGGCATTGTCCACCTAAGCTACATGGGGATAACCTCATCAATTAAGTTTCCTCATGCGCAAATTCAAGACTCATGGTTATAAATTCCCTTACATGATCTATTGGATCGGTTTTACCATTGTATTTTTCATACTTTGGGAATTTGCAATGTTTAGGAAAAGGAATTATGTGGATATCTTGATCAAAAGGATATGGACAAATGTCTTGGATCAAGTATCGTTTTCAGGTTCCCTTTTGCATGTCAAGAATTTGTTGTTGAAGGTTTTTCATTTGATGAGTTAGGGCAACCACTTGTTCTAGATCATTTTTAGGATTTTTGGGAGGTGCTTTCAATTGATTAACATCAAAGTCATCAAGAAATTTGACACCTTGTTTAGCCAACATTACGAGGTATTTTTCCCCATTTCTTTGAAAATATTTTCTAAGCACTTGTGGAAATTCGAATCTTGTTCAGCATTTTGGATGTCTTCCTTAGTTATTTCTTCCCCTTCATTGTTGTGGATTCCATGGAAAGGATTTTCTTTAGCTTTATCCATGGTGTCTTAAGTTTCACTACTTTCAGTTTTGATGTTTTAAGTTTCGATGTTTGGAGTTTCGATGCTTTGTGTTTCAACATTTTGCATTTCAATGTTTTGTGTTTCAAGTTCTTTTTCCTTGAGTTTTTGCTTTCGTAACCTTGTTTGAATAGGCATACAAGTGTTATACTTTGACTAAACTTTGATCTTTGTTTGGAAGAGTTCCAAGGATTACAACTAAGTCAAATAGAATGACAAATTCTATTGATGAGACTAAGTTTGACTTGATTATATAGCTTCGTTTCGTGATGAAAGGATGACAAATCCTGACGATGAAACTAGGCTTAACAATCAAAGATATGATAAGTTTGATGATTTAGGCACTTTGAGATGTTTAGATCTAGGTTTAATTTGGAGAATTCCACTTGTAGAGGCTAGTTTTGACAAGTTTAGACTCTTTTGTACATGAGGAATGATTCTGGACTGAAAAGGATTTTGAATTTTGGTTCAAACTGTGAAACAGAGGATAAATTTAACTCTTGGGTTTTGCATTTAATGGATGCACTAAAAAAGAGTTTGGATGCACTACAAGATTTGATAGATGTGCTAAAATAGAGGATGGATGTGCTATAGAAATGCTTAGATGTGCTATAAAACTAACTGAATGTGCTAAAATAGAGGGTCTATGCGCTATAAAACTGCCTAAATGTACTATAACAGAGGGTGAATGCACTGAAATATGATGTCTATGTGCTAAAATATGACTCAGATGCGCTAGAAAAAGTAGTGGATGTGCCAGAACAGTGTGTGGATGTATTGGAATAGATGTCGAATGCGCTAAAATATAGCAGCAATGTGCTATAACAAGGAATGAATGCGCTAATCTAGAAAAATTCAGTGTTTTTGGCGACTCTGTCTAGTTGTTTGGATTTGAATTTTGTGAATCTAAGCATTTCCAAGGATATAATCTTTTGACCAGTGAATTTTGTTTGGTTTCCAGCTTGTGAATGATGGGAATTGAGTACTCATATGGATGATTTTTTTGAATCAAGGTTTTCACTTCAAGTGTGTGATGTTTTGTTTTTAAATTTGTTCAAAAACACATTAGTAAAACACATCAAACATGTACAACTCAAGGCTGTGTAGGAAAATATTTACTAGATTCCCACTTGGATTTTACTCCAGTTGTGCCTAATTTTAGTGGATGATTAGAAGCTTGACCCCATTGGCTCCCCTCCACGACACTCACTTCTACGGGGTAGCCAAACTTTAGTACCCATGAATCTCCCATGGCATACTTCTCATCTCTCCTAAAGGCCACAAAAATGTGGGATGGCTTCAAAGGTTAGACCTTCTGCACTAGTAAATAAAATAAGGATTTTGGCTTTCTAAACAAGAGGTTCTAGTATAGGCATTCCATTCATGGGGGATCATCCATACCTCAAGAGACCATTGTTTCCCTTCTTGTCAGAACAATCCTTGTGATACTTGAACTTTCCTTAAGTACCCACACTTATATACTGGTTGGAAGTTGCTTGGCTTTAGCCTGTTACAAGTTGGGTCGTTCCCTTAGGTGATTACTTTTTCCCACAAGGCAATCCCTCTATGGATAAAAATAAATACAAGTGAATGGGTCTAGCTTTTTGGTCACCCAGTTAAGGGGAGAGCATATGCCTACCATTCATCAAGCACAGAAAACATGGTGTTCTTTAACCTTTTAATTAAGCTAGATGTCTATCTTTAATCAAAATAAAGCATTAAATAACTCCAACCCCTGCATAAATCATTAGTAGTTGCATAAGTTTGTCTTTGACCGGCATATCACCCACCTACAAGCAGAAAAAACAATTAGTCCTTGAGATTTTAAGATTTTAAAAACTTAAATAGATGTGCTAAAACAGTCATCCAATGTGCTAAAAGAACTTTCCAATGTACTAAAATACCTATTTTATGCACTAAAAGAACTCTTGAATGTGTCGAAAGAACTAATGAATGCGCTAAAAGAAGTAATGTATGCGCTAAAGTATGGACTGAAAGCACTGAAAGACTCCCTGTATGTGCTAAAACAGTTGATGTATGCACCAAAAGAAATATTGGATGCATCGTAATAGACCCCGAATGTGCTAAAAGATTTGTCGTATGCACCGAAATAGAAGTCGAATGCGCTGAAATATTCATCATATGCACTAAAAGAACTCATGGTCGTGCTAAAACATCACGTCCAGCCTGTTCACAAGAAATTTTCTAGAAAATTGTGAAAAGTGGGGTTGAGCCCCATGGTGGGCACCAATTTATGTGTGTGTGAAATGTGGGAGATTAGAAAATCAATACTAAATCACACAAACATCAATGAGATGTATTATATTAAAGATTTGAATAAAAGAACTACTCTAATTTCAGCAAAACAAATCTTCAAAAACATTCCATTGTTCTCTATTATCAAGGATTCATTAAATCATATTGGCTCTCAGATTTTATATGTGCACTATGATTTTTAAAATGACAACTTGAGAAATGAGATGTTGTATAAAATGCAAGAAATCTAAGTTCCTACATGAAACTATGTGATGAAAGCCATGATGTTATGATAATGGAGATATTGATGAATGGATAATGTTGCTAAACTATGTGATACAAATGTTGTGATAAGAAGTTAAAATGATTCTGCATATGCTCAAATAACCATTGATATGATAAACTAAAATGCAACTATAAGGCAAGACATGAAATCAAATGCAACTATAAAGCAAAACATGATTCTAAGTTAACATGATGCTACAATGAAAACTTGTTAAAATGCTAAACAATGTTAACTATAAACTCCAAATGCTCCAATGCTCCAAAGCTATTCCTGCATAATAACTCTACTCAAATATGGGATGCCAAATACTATAGCAAAGGGTTATATTTAAAGGATTTTCCAAGCACCTTGTGATGTGGTAGCAATCGACGGTCCAGATTCAAACATGAGGGATGAATGGTGGAGATGGAGAGAATTAAGAAGGATGTTCCCTTGACCAAAGACAATGTGCCAAATGGATGAAGGAATAAAGTGTGTGAGAAAAAGATCATATGTTCAAAGTTTGTTGAAGATAATTCTAATTTAAAAATTACAATTATTTAATTTCATGCGACCTTGGTGAGGTGGCATGAAAAGTTGTAGACATGTGCTTGAATTCCAAATTTGGGATTAGTGAAAATTAATTAAATAAAACAAACTATAAAAATTTGTTTATTTAATTAAATTAGAGGAATGTGATTTTAGATTTGAAGAATTAGAAGATATGAACTATATAAATAAATTGAGAATTTATTTATAAGTAGATGAAATATTAATTAAATAACTAGTATTTAATTAATTAAATGTCTTGACCAATTTTAGGTGTATACAGTTCTTAACGTGTTTGTAGTGACAATGTTCAATTGAGGGTTATAATAGGAACTTTTGTTGTTGTTGTTGTTGTTGGGCATATTGTTGGGCTAGTAAGGCTTGTTGTTGAGCTTCTTGTTGTTGTTGCATTGTTAGGGCTTGTTGTTGGGTCTACTATTGTTGCTAAGCTAATAAGGTTGCTTGATGGGCTTGATGATGTTGTTGTGCTAAGGTTGCTTGTTGTGCTTGATGTTGTTATTGTGCTAAGGTCACTTGTTGTTGTTGTTGTTGTTGTTGTTGGGTTGCTAGGGCTGCTTGTTGTAGTTGTTGTTGGTATTGGGTTGCTAGGGTTGCTCCTTGTTATTGCTATTATTGTATGGCTTGTTGATAAGCTTCTTGTACTTCCTATAAGGCTAAGGCATGCGCTTGTAATGTAGGATCAAGTGGTTTTTGGGACATCTGTGATGGGTTTTGAGTGGTGATGTTTTAAATGGGTAGCAGATTGGTGATGAAAGGTTTGGGGTTCCTATAATAGCCTACATGTCCCAACAAACTCCTAAAATATTTTTGTTTTGCAGGCGTGGGAATATTTGTGATTACCTCAATCTTTGTAGGGTCTACTTGAATTCCTTTGTGAGAAATGTAGTGTCCAAGAACTACACCTTCTTGCATCATCATGAAACACTTTTCATTGTTTAAAGAGAGATTGTGATCTTTTCATCTCTATAGGAATTTCCTGAGATTCTCCAATGCTTCATTGAAATCAGCACCATAGGTGGTGAAATCATCCATGTAAATTTCCATGCAATCATGAGAAATGTCTAAAAATGTGTTGACTTCCTCTGAAAAGTTGCAGGTGCATTGCATAAGCCAAATGGGAGTATCGAGTAGGCATAGGTCCCCCATAGACAAGTAAAGGTGGTCTTCTCCTGGTCCTTAGGTGCAATTTGGATTTGGTTATAACCACTGAAGCCATCTATAAAAGAAAAGTATTGATTTCCTACAAGTGAGTCTAAAACTTGATCTATGAAGGGTAAAGGAAAATGGTCCTTTTTGGTGGCAACATTAAGTTCTTTATAATCAACACAAACTCACCATTTCCGTCCTTTCTTGGGCACAATCACCAATGGAGACACCCACTGGCTATCTGAAATGGGGTAGTTGAATCCCGCATCTAGCAATTTTTGCAGTTCTCCTTTGACAATTTCTCTTAGTGCAGGGTTGATTCTTGTTTGTGGCTGTCTAACTAGGGGGTGGAAGAAGAAAGACCCCACTATGGTTCATGTGGTGGGACAGCTAGCTAACATCATGCTTGGGAAAGTGATTGTCCCTAAGTACAATGACCCAGGTAGTCTTGTGGTAGGAGTTGTTAGAAATGCCTATAGAGGCATTACACTTCTCATTAGGGGTGAAGTTGTAATGCCCCCTTTGACCGACCGACCTGAATATGGTCATTTTTGTCCATCCTTTCTTCAAATTCATCCCTTCAACATTCAATCCAACTCTTCACCACATCAAGCATCCATTCTCACACTATCACATTCACTTTCAATCTCTCAAGCATTCCATTGCAGCCAAAGCAACACTCCATCACTTTGGTAGAGAAAGTTTGGGACCACACCATTGTAGCAGAGGCTTGATTACTCTCATTTTCTCCCCCAAGTATCCTTAAGTGCTCTTGGTGGAGGTGGTAAGCTTCCCTCTCCTCTCCTCTATCACTTGGTTGAGTAGCATAACACTGTTTTCTAGTGCTTCTTTTCTCTTTACTATATTTCCTCTATCTTGTTTCCTTGGCTGCCCATGGAGGTGGAAACACCTAAATGGGGGTCTGACTAAGGCAGGCCCCTATATAGACACCCAACATTTTCTCTCTTTCTATGTGTAGGTGTGCATGTTTCTCAGAGAATTAGCTAGTGAACGAGTTCCTTGGTGAGATTCTCCTTATTTTTTCCACTCTTGCATACTTACTTTACAATATTAGAGAGTATTTTATTTATTCAATCACGTCATTCTGGCCATTTAGTTAGTTAGTTGGGCCATTAGCTAGTTTTATAGGTTTGACCTTGTCTTCATTGTTGTCTGACCGTGTGGACCACAGTGTACTTTTGAGACACCAGCGCACCGCGCTGACATCTAGAGATCGCGCTTCTGTCCTTGGACAGAGAGATTTTTGAGGCATAGTGTGAAACCTAAAAACTGGCTTGCCTAGCCTCTCCCTATTGGTCGGGTCTACAAAGTGACTGAGAGGCCTTATGGTCCTCGTTACTCCTATCTCACATTTCCTTACATTACACTTAGCTAAGGTAAGATAGGGCATCCTCTCACGTCTTGTCCCTCCGTGACCTGGGGTCTTGCACGCGGTGGTCCCCCTCTCTTACATTTTTGGTGAACCTGACGTGAACCAATATTTTTTCATCCGTTGGTGTTGAAGCTTCCCTCGAGTACTCCATGATTGTTGTGCTCTTGAGTGTTGTGAAATTTTATGAGCATCACAACCCAATCCACAACTTTTGGGTACATCATTAGGAGAATTATACCACACCTTCCGATGGAAAGAATGAAGGTCTCTATTGGGTTAACTATGGGCCTTTTCTCTAGTTCTACTGTTACTGTAGCTGCATAGGAGCGGTTGTCGAGGAACAAGATGGGGTTCATTGATAAAATGATCATATTCTCACTCCTCCTACATCTCCTACGCCATCTTTAGTGGATGAGCATGAGGTCATTCAGATCTTTGCAGAATATGTGTCCACCCTTGCTAAAGGATTGGGTGACTTACAAGACCACTTGGAAAGAAATCTAAAGATGGCTAGGGCTGCTCAGGTTGTTAGTGAATTAAAACATATGATGGGTAAAGATCGAATAGGTATAGAGCTTATAAGTAGTCTCCTTGGTCTTTCTAAAGCGTGCGCTCCCTCGAGCAACCCTAGCTTTGCACAAGGATTCACTTTCAAGGAACGTGAAGGATAGTTAGGGGTATTGATGCCTCCCATTTTTTTTACATGGCCAATGTGGTCCCTTCTATCAGTATCCCTTCTACCTCTAAATAGCCTGAAACTATCAAAGTAAATATGGTCCCCTTGGGCTTTAGTTTCACCCCTCCTGTCACCTCTAGTGGTGGAGGCTTTGGTAGTAGTGGTGGATTTGGAAATGGAGGTGGTACTAGCAGAGGCAGCCCCGGTGGAGGTCATGGCAGTGGTTTCTTCGAAGGCCCTATTGGCGGCGGCGGCTCTGGTGGTGGCTTTGACAGAATTCATACCAATGGTGGTTCAGGAGGTGGCCTTGGCAGTGGTTCTGAGGGAGGTTCCTCTGGCCCTCTATCTTCTAACGACCCTATTCTGAATACACTCCTTTAGAATATGGGTAAGATGTAGAGCCAATTAGCAAGTCTTTCACAAGCCTCTACTCAGCCTATCTTCTAGCTCTTCTTCTGACATAGCCCATTGTTGATGGTCATCTTGAATACTTTTTTCCCCCAAGGAATGGAGATCCATAAATTTGAGAAGTATGGTGGTAAGGGAGATCCGTAGACACACGTGTCTTCCTTTAACACCCTGTGCACCAACTTCTTCCATCATGATGAATTGATGGCTAAATTGTTTCATTGATCGCTCAAGGACACAGCACTCGAGTGGTATTGTTCCTTGCCTGAAAACTTTATTTTCTCATTCGACCAACTTGTTAATCAATTCCTTAGACAGTTGCAAGAAAACATCAGGTCGAAGATGACCTGTTCGGATCTCTTCCAATGTAAACAAGGAGATAATGAAAAGATCACTGATTTCATAGCACACTAGCAAGCGCTCCTCTCACAAATCTTGTATCAGCCATCTAATTCTGACGTACAAAAGGTGTTCATTGGGAACTTACAAAGGCCTTGGCAAGAGAATTTTTCCCTAATGAAATACCCTTCTTTCACACACTTGTGTGTAGCCTTATGAGAATACCAACAGATGGTTGTTCAGTTTAGGGGATCATCCTCGCACTCCCATTCGGAAGGGAAATCTATCATATCAATTTCTAGAAAAGGTAAATCCATTGGGAATGTAGTAGCCACTATTGATGACAATGGCCTCAAATGCAACTAGAAATTCACAAAGTTATCAGAATCTTACACTTTCATCTTACAAAAGTTTTTGAAGGATAAGATCATAACTTTTCCAACCCTTAAGCTTGTTAAAGAACCCTACCCTAATTGGTATGATAGGAGCGCTTATTGTTAGTACCATCGTGTTAATGGACATGATATCGAACATTGTATGTGGTTGCATCATGAGATACAAGACCGCGTCGAGGACAGTACCATTCATCTCAATGGGAATAAACAGAATGCTAAAAAATCAATGGTGAAGGCTAATAGTGAATTGTAGATATACATGGACCCGTTTCCATCACATTCTGATAATATGATTATTGATCCCACTTATTTTGTTACCCAACTCGAGGCCTATGTTAATATGGTCACAGTAACTTCCACTACTCCACCTGCACCTAGTTCGCCAGACATTATATTCACATCATAGGATTTACCCATAAACAACAAACCTTCACCTCTTTACATTCCCACTTGTGTTAATGATAATATTGTGATACGAGTCTTAATAGACCCCGCAAGCCATGTGAATGTTATCAGTGAAGAAACATTAGTATTAAATTCATTACAAAAGGAAAATTATGAAGAAACAAAATCTACCATTCGTACACATGATGTTATGTGCCTTAAACCTTACAGCTCGATAACCCTGTCCATTTTGGTTGGACCCAGAACCGTCGACATAGTTTTTGATGTCATCCCAGAGTCGGATCTGTTTAGGGTAAAGCTAGGCATTCCTTGGCTAGCTTCCATGAATGAGATCACCTCTGTTATTCACAAATGTTTAATTTTTTCTCACGAAGGTGTCGTGCACGTAGTGCATGACACTGGATTCCAGCCCTTGGTGTCTTGTGGTGGATACTCGTTGGATCACTTTTGGCCCTCCCCAGTCGGTTTGCTTCCTCCAAGAAGGAACATACTTTACAACAACTATGTGAAGTATAAAACTAGGGGCAAAGGGGAGCCAAATTTGACCCTGCTCGTGACAGAATGATCGGTCACCTCCTCTTCCTGAGAAGAGAAGAAGAATCCTGCATCGACTACTCTCCCTTCCCCTAAAGGAAAGGAGAAGTCCACGTCAGCCCCCACTCCTCATAAAGAGAAAGAGAAGGCTTCACCGACCGCTCTGTCTTCCCCAAAGAAAAAGGAAAAGCTCGTGTCAGCTCCCTCTCGCAAAGGCAAAGAAAAGGTGACTTTTCCCTGGACTTCCTTGTACTCTCCCCTTTCCTAGGAGGAGTACTGGATGAGCAGGCTCGGCAACTACCCACTAAGTCTAATGATCCCTCCTTGGTGTAGGCCCAAGGTCAGGATCACGGATCTTTCCAATGAATACCCCAGACCATGGTATTATTTGTATGGTCAAAAGAAAGGATCTCGTAGAGAATTTGATCCACGGCCTCCTACTACTCCTGCTCCTAAGGCAGTGAGTGGAAAGAGGTCTGCTATTGAGGCTCTCAAGTTGACTCCTCATGCACTCCTCAACCTATTGCTCCCCCTCCCATGCAAGAATATGTCCCTCTACCATAAATAGTTATGGTGGACGTTCCCATGGTTGACGAGGAACCCTCAGTCCCTTTGCAAATTCTGGCCTCTAACTCTAAGAACCATAGAAACCACCTTACGCATGAAAAAAATGCCGAAGAAAGGCCCTCTTGGCTAAGCAGGATGCCTTGCAAAGAAAGGAGGAATAAATGACCGCCCTTGCTTCAGGGCCTCCTGTAGCATCTTCTTCCTCCCTTCCTTTTGCTTCTCTCCAATCTGGTCCTATACTACTCCTAGCTTCCGTTGTGAGTACAAATGCACCTAACCCTAAATGAGTACAGTTGTTCATTGCTCATTCAGTGGAGCCGCCTTTGATGATATCCGTTCTAGATATCTAGCCTTTCTCAAAGCTCGTGGACATGGTTAATACCTCTGTCGTGTTCACTACGGTTCTTTCCTCTTCCTTCTTTCTACCTCTGGCCTCGTCCATGGGGATTTCATCTCCTCTAAAAAAATAGGAAACAAAGGGTAGTCATTCCAGCAATGAAGGACATAAGAAAATTTTGCCTCACTCGCAAGGTGGCCTTGTGTTGACTTGCTCTGTCTTAGTGATGGAACCAATCTCAGCTTCCCCTGAGTTTGTCACTGCTCTCAAGTCATTCAGCAAGCCTAGTGGTGAACCTCGGGTGTAGCCCATCCCATCTGTCGAGGCTAGACATGGCACCCCTGTGGGGTGCATGTTTAATTTTGTGGATGAGGTTTTGGCCTTGTCGGCGATCTTCACTAAGTCACTGACCTTGACTCCATAAGAGCTTGGTGGAGAGTACCTCGAGGGGCCCTCTTCCTTAACCATTGTTGCGGGAGGACCAAATTCTTCTCCTCTTAACATCTTGCCATTGCAAGCTCATCCTCATTCCCTTTATGAGGACTTAGATTGGGAAGCAGACAACCTCTTGGCTAATCACTATTAGGAGGAGGCCTTTTTCTTGATCTTGTGTGTGTGTGTGTGTGCTTTTTGATGTGTTCCCCTATGCTCATGCTATGTGTGCCTGGATGACCCTTGTCACCCTTGTTGGTGCTTGGATACAGGCATGATTTTTGTGTTGTAAACATTCTTCTATTTGTATCATCATTCTTCCATATGTGTGCTTGATTTTTAATAAATTGGGGATGATTCAAAGCATTGGGAGTATTTAGGCTTCACTTCCATGTTGACCCAATTTTTTATTTTTACTTTGTTTTTCGTGCATTCTCCCTGATCTGGTTGGGGACTGATGATCTTTCATTTTGCATTGTAGTTACCTATTATTATGAGCTCGACAGATCTGACCCCGCTAAACCAGATCCCCTTGTGCCCTTTGTTTATATTTTTCTCTTTCTTTTTTTTCTCTTTATCTTTCTCTTCTTTGCTTGAGTTCTCTCTCCTATGTGTGAGAATGTCCTTTTCTTTAACATCTCAATTTTTAGAAAGTGCATTCTTTGTCAATGAATCTTTTCCTAAAAATCCACACAAACTTTTCTTTGGAATCGCATTCTCAACTTGGAACCCTAACGAAATGTGTTTCCTTCGTCATGGATTCATAAAGAAAGGACATCAAGACCTTCCCCGCGCAAGGGGGCATATTCTTCCTTTCAAATTCCTTGATGAAGTGAACATATTTTGAAAGGATTCCTTGATGATGGATCATTCTAAGAGGAGAAGAATATTTGCTTTCAAATTGTGTGTCCCTTGAGTGGACCCCCCTTCTTCTTCATGGTAGGTTCCCAAGGACCCTTCTTTGAAATTCTTTACCTCAAATGGATTATTTCATGTCTAGCCTGAGGGTAGCCTAACTAGACTCATTTTATTCCTCTTTTCACGTCTAGCTCAAGGGCTACCTGACTAGACCTGGTTCATATCTTTGTGTCTAGCTTGGGGGCAGCCTAACTAGACCTTACCTTTCAAATAGCGCGTCCCTTGAGTGGACCCCTCTCCTTTTGAAGGGTTCCCAAGGGACCCCTTTGAAAGACTTCCAAATCATCGACGGTTTGCATTACTATCCGCCTACTTGCCATGTGGCTACTTCTTGACTCTACGGAATCTGCTTCCTTGGGGTTTCCTTCATGCTAGAGTTTTTGGGGGATACCTTCCTTGCAGGTTTGCAGACCTATAAGGCACTCACTTTACGAGGCTTCCTTCATGTGAGAGATCTTGGGGGTTGCCTCCTTGCAGGTTTGTAGACCTTTAAGATTTTTTTTTTCCAACTTCATAGCTCCGAGCAGCTCCATCGCTTTTCTGACACCTTTAGGTATGCCAAACCGAGTACTATTTCTTCAATGGTTCAAGTATATGTTTCTAACCCTACACTCTTTCTTGATCTACTTTACTAAGCACTCATCAGTATTCATGCTCACTAAAGTGGGGAAAAATGTATAAGAGTGAATTTGCACCCCATGTGCAAATCCCCTTTTTGCCTTTATCCACCTTATAAAACCAAGTTCGGAGGCTTAATTCCACCTAAGCACATAGCTTGCATCCAAATTGGCACCTTTTTTGAGCATCGGTGGAGGTGTTTCTATCAAGAACACCCATGTGGCGTGTAGACATCCACACAATGCGCTTACGTCCCTGGTAGATTCCTGCAGCTAAACCTATAGAGGTTTTATAGTTCTCATTGGAGGTTAAGTTGTAACAACCCTTTGACTGACCGGCCTGAATATGGCCATTTTTCTCCATCCTTTCTTCAAATTCATCCCTTCAACATTCAATCCAACTCTTCACCATATCAAGCATCCATTCTCGCACTATCACATTCACTTTCAAGCTTTGAAGCATTCACTCTCACTCACTCCAATCATTCAAGCATTCCATTGCAACCAAAGAAACACTCCATCACTTTGGTAGAGCAATTTTTGGACCACACCATTGTAGCAGAGGCTCGAGTACTCTCATTTTCTCCCCCAAGTAGCCTTGAGTGCTCTTGGTGGAGGTGGTAAGCCTCCCTCTCCTCTCCTCTATCACTTGGTGAGTAGCATAACACTGTTATGTAGTGCTTCTTTTCTCTTTACTATATTATTTCCTCTCATTTCCTTGGCTGTCTATGGAGGTGGAAACACCTAAACGGGGGTCTGACTGAGGCAGACCTCTATACAGCCACTCAACATTTTCTCTCTTTTTGCGTGTAGGTGTGTGTGTTTCTTAAAGAAATAGCTGGCAAATGAGTTCCTTGGTGAGATTCTCCTTATTTTCGCCACTCTTGCATACTTTACAATATTAGAGAGTATTTCATTTATTTAGTCACATCATTCTGGCCCTTTAGTTATTCAACTGGGTCGTTATCTAGTTTTGTTGGTTTGACCTCATCTTCATTGTTATCTGACCATATAGACCACAGTGCACTTTTGAGATGCCAGCGCGTTGCACTGACGTCTAGAGATCACGCTTTTGTCCTTAGATAGAGAGCTTTATGAGACATAGCGTTAGACCTAAAAATGGGCTCACCTAGCCTCTCTCTATTTGTCAGGTCTACACAGTGACTAAGAGGCCTTACGGTACTCATTACTCTCGTCTTGCATTTCCTGACATTACACTTAGCTGACATATGTTAGGGCAGACCCTCACGTCTTTTCCCTCTATGACCTAGGGTCTTTCATGCAGTGGTCCCCCTCTCTTACACTGGAATATCTTCTTGATATCCTCCCAAGGAACTTGGGAGATATCTCCTCCCATCAGGTCCAAGGCATCAGTGCAGCTATCATTGATTACTCTCAAGAAAAGTAGCTTTTGTGAGTCTTTATTAAGTGTATGGTGTGGATATTTTTGTAGGAAAAATAGAAACCTTGCAATGTAATCCTCTAGGCTCTCATCTTCCTTTTTTTGCATCCTAAACATGTCACCTCCTATCATGTCATGTCCCCTGTAATACTCCTTGTATTTCTCAAGGAATTTTGTCTTCATGTCATCCCATGTCTCCACAGTATCTCTTCCTAGGCTCATGAACCATCTTAATGCATCTTCTTTCAGAGTGGTAGGAAATAGCTTAAGCCTATGGGCATCGGTGGTATAGTCATAACTCCTGCAGAATATGTCAAACTCAAACAAGAAGGTATCAAGATCTTCTGTGACAAATCCATAAAACTTGGGAAGGACTAAAGCAGGGATATTTTTGAGGTTGTCTACTTCATTCTGATGAGCAATGGGGAAAGGAAAATTTGGTTGGTTAGGTCTATTTCTATTTGCATCGCCCATGCCTGCTTGATCTAGTTCCAAAGCAAAGGGGTTCTCAAGCTGATTTTGGTCTTTAGAGGAAACTTTAGAGCTAGTCAGGTTAGCAAAGGGGTGTAGATCTTCTTCTTCTTCTCTCGGTAGGTTCTGATATTCTACTAGTTGGAATGGATTAGGATTGTTAGGAAGGAATCTCCCATAAGCATATCTTCTCCTTCCTCTATGCATGCGGTATCAACTCACTATCAGCCATCTAACACAAAGAATTGGTAAAGAATAAGGGGGGTCATTACTTCCCAAATGATGGGTATACTAAGAACAGACTTTCAGAAATACTACAACAAGAAAAACTACCAAGGACTCCAAAGAACTCCCTAGTTTGACACCATCCCCAGCAATGGCACCAAAAATGTTGGCCTCCTACAATGATTTAACAACTAATCCCTTACAACTATGATTCAGAGATTGGACATCTAAACTAAATAGCCATTCAATCATCACGAAGGTGTATTTAACTTAAAGAAATCAAGTTTAACTTGTCAATCTAGGGACGTGAACTTGAAATGGGTTAGTACAATATGTGCACTAACGATCCCAAGTAGCCATATTCATTCTACAACTAAGAAAAACATAATGTTGAAGGTAAATTGCTTAGAAGGAAATAACATAAGTATTGAACATCAACCAACAACTATGCTAAGTTGAAATGCATGACAAAAATGAAAATCTAAGCAAACAAACAAGAAACTACTCTGTCTGCTTTGGCTGCAGGAATAGTCATAGAATGGAATTCTAGTGGCTGCAGGAACAGTCAGTGTTAGATTCTTAACTAATTACTTAATAGAAAGTAATAACTAAACTAAACTAAACTAAGGATGTAATGTTCACCAAGTGGGCCCCCCTGGATGAGTATCCCCTAAAACTAGTATAAACTCAAATGTACAGACTTATAACTTCATCTTATTCATTGGAAAACATGAGTACAATAAAGCAGTGTAAAACTGTATTGTTGAAAACTAAGAATGCAAGAACATAATTAGATCTCACAACCCCCTGAGAAGGAGCATCCAACTCTTATTTATAGGAAAAGAAGCAACCAACTAAGTAAGGCGGTCAACTCCACAAACTGGGAGGACGCCACTTTAGGAAAAGCACAGAAAGTGGAGGGGCGGTTATGCATGCATGGACTCTGGTCAGATGTGCTTACCTCAACATAGATTTAGAACAGCAGTAATGCCTATATTTTCTCAACATCAATAAAGATCATTTACAAGGTGGTTACAATTCAGTTTGCATGAGGACTCTCCTGTTGTTGACCTTTTTGGATGATTCCCTTCATTGACCTTTGCATGACCACTTTGTTAGCCGTTATGGTAAATGACCAGCTGGCGAAATCTTCTCAATCTAGTGGCCTCAAATCGTATCTACATGGCATTATTAGTACGCATAATAATCTCATATCTATAACTATCTTACAGAACATTCATTAATCCACATGTAGAATTAACACAGATAGTCCATATAACATGTCAATGTCATTAAAGATTTGCAGAGATGAAATTAGGCCCAATGTCTATGGTTTCAAGGAAATATCAACATTCAAACATCAAGGTTCATGACAATTTCAGCAAATAGATCATAGATTCTACCAAAAGTAAACCATAAACTAGACTCATCATCCCCCCAACCTAAGGTTTTGTTGGTCCTCCAGCAGGGGAAGGGTTGTTCTTCTGCTTATTCAAAGCCCTTAAATTTGCAACTGCCAACTATCCTACATCAGTGGTTGTTGTGTGTGAATCAAGATCCCAATAGAACCCTTGTTGTCTGTCCAATCGGTTTCATCTTTGTCTCTCTGCAGCAATATCATAGTTGTAAACCTTGTAATTTGGAAGGGGCCACATTAGGAGGGGTGTTTGAAAAGTTAGTGGAAGCCAAAATCATCCTTTTGTCCTCACAATATGTATATATTTGTTAATTCTTTTAAGTGTTGCACAACATAGTTCTATATAGAGTGGGGCTCATATTTCTTTAGCTCATCAGTTAGGCTATTCCATCTCTGTGACAGGTATCTCTTCATAGTTTCCTCTTTTTCTTTTTCCACAACCTCATATTCACTGTAAACTGCTTCTATCCAAGTCATAAACCTATTACCATAGCTAGGACTGAGAAGCATTATGCGCCATTCCTAGTAAATATCCCTTGGATTTCCTAATTCAACCCTAACGGGCATAGCGATGTTGGATTCCAATTGCTTATAAACCCCTTATTGTTGTCCCCAATTGATCTCATTTTGTACCTAGGACATAAATTCCCTTAACTGGACATCCCCCATGTATAATAGTGGATTCCAATCATGGTCTTGAGTTATAGCATAATTGTGCAAATAAAATTCACATAGAAAATTCTTCATCTCATGGGAGGAAATCCGATAAGCATTAAAAAATTCAATAAGAGTCTCAATAGAAGGGTTCAAACTTGAGAAAATTCTTGCCAGCTTAAAAGAAAGATATTTCTCCTTCAAATGCAAAGCATATACCCTTGGAGGGGCCCTACATTCTACTATCTAGGGTACCAAGGATGTCATGTCATCTACCTTCTTCTTTAAAGTAGCAATTATTGCATCCTTGTCTGTAATCTCCTCATCTTTCTTTTGAATTTCCCTCTTTAGCCTATGTTTCTCTTCTTTCCATTCCTCTTCTCTTTTTTGCATCTCTTTCCATAAGTGCATATCTACCATCTACAATGAAAAATAAGGGGGGTTATGTATTCCTACCAACATTTTTCCTCACACTGATGCTTGCTCTTCATATAGTACCAGCTACAAGGATTTAGGTTGTTCAGTCAAGTCCAGCTGCAGGGCCTCTTGTTCCTCTTTTTGCTCATGCTGTAGGAAATCCTGATTTTCCTCATACCCTTGATTCTCAACTTTTTCTACAATATCAACAAGATCTGCTAGTGTTATGTTTGTTGCTTTCTCAAATATATCCTCTTCCTCGACATTCACCTGCCCCATTGGAGCTTTTGTGTCCCCCTGTGATATTTCTCTAGAATTAGGGCTTTCCTGTGGAGGCATATCAAAGGTTGGCCCAATTGGTGTCAATTTCCTAGGAGGGATTTCACTTTTTTCTTTGGCTACAGGATGAACAGTGTCATTCTTTTGCTTCCTAGAGCTTGGTACTTGTTTTCCTATAGGCTGCTTTTTAGCATTTCTTTTTCTTATTTTCGCTTCTCTCTTTTGTGCCCTAGTTTTCATTGGGATGCCAAGTGGAATATCATCATCAGAATATGTGGAGGAACTTTCTTTGTCTGAGTGCTTTGTCTCAGAAGAGCTAATCTTTATGGTCTATTCTACTGCAAGAGGGTTTGCACTAGGTCTTGCACCAGAGGTTGAAGCACCAGGAGTGGCTTCAGTCATGCTCAATCTCCTACTAGACCTACAGGGTTGAGGTAAAACCCTAGGTCACAAATGCTTAGGTCTAATTTGATCAATATTTATGAATTCTTCCCAAGTCATCTTAGATAAAACATGCAGAGACTTCTCAACTAACAATTTAATCAAACAATGGTGGGAAACAAAATTGTCCCTACCTTTCTAAGTCTTGGCTTCCATGATTGAAAGAAGGTGGTAAAGCATGTTCAACACATTCATCCTCCTCTCGTGCCTCATGTGATTCAAGAGTTTAAAATGCACAAAATGTAGATTTGACTGGCGTCCTACACAGGTGATATATTTTATGACATGAATAGATATTTTCTTCCATGGCTCGAGAAGAGAGGTTCTTTTTGCACCTTGTTTATCCACACTCAATGGAGGGTCACCAGGTTTTGTAAATTTGGCTGACCTAGCATCTCTAGAAGTAGGGTAATCTTCAACATTGGCTAGAAACCTTGTAACCTCTACAATTCTGTATTCAGTGGCCAATACTTCAAGCCTTTTTATCATGGATTTTCCCTTAGACAATGTTTGGGTGAATTATAATGCAATGCCTTCATTAAAACCATTTAGCTTCATGAAATAGTCTAACAAGCCATAGTTTCAAAATTTAGCCTGTGAAGGTGCATCCTGCAGTAATACGTCATGAAGCATGGGTTCATTCCTGATTAACCCACCTCCCATTGTCTGCAATCAACAATCATTCTGCAAATTTTCCTTCTTGCAATGTTGCCAAATTTCCAATGCCAATGTCACTTGAATTTGCCTTTTCTATTTTACCTTTCTTTCTTTCTATTTTACCTTTTAGTGACTTAATATTATGACAGGATCAATAATGGTAGTAAATGAGTAACAAAGGAAGGTTATGATGGAGAAAAATGGCAGCAGCAGTTGGTGTCACCTCACACGTACAAGCCATCATCTTACTCAGAATTCAAATTGGCTCAATTTAAATTTTTTTGACATAGACTAGTATGGACTGACACGTGGGAAAAGTACTCACATCTTTCCCCCACCCAACCTAAATTTGAGCATGTGTCCTCACATGCGAGGTGGTAAGGATGATTTGATAGGGACAGGGAATAATGACATGCTATGGTGAACATCCATATTAATTCACAGCAATTAAATGAATGCACTAAAGATAATTAATAGATAGCAATTAATGTGCACATACTTGGATTCATTGCAAAGATTCATTGTAAAGATTGTGGAGAAAATACCGATCTCCTTTAAAGAAATAAGTTGAGCAATTAATGAAAATGAGGTGGAACTAGGTGGAGTGGAATGAATTCAAGTGATGGAAGATAGAGAAAGGTGGAGATGGATCAGTGGATTGGTGGATGGGTGAAGAAGTGGACTCCCACAAAAGTGGAAGTCTTTATTATGACAAGTACATACCTTAATTAGCTAGAAGGAGGGACACTAGGTCCACTTCGTTTGGCTACAGGAAGCTGAGGTGTTGTATGACAAGTGAATTGTTGTAGGAACTCTTCTTTGGACGTTGGCTTGTGATACAATCTAAGGCGATGACTGTTGACAAGCAGTTTAAATCTGACTAGGTCAATAGTAGTAAGCCGAATAGCACCATTGGGGTACACTTCAACAACCTCATATGGTCCTAACCACCTTGTCTACAATTTTCATGCATTAACCTGATATCTGGAATCATAAAGCAAGGCCCAATTTCCTAGTTGGAATTTTGTGTCCTTGATGAATTTAACATGCCACCTGATTCTTTGATTTTGCACTACCTCAATGTGATGCAAGGCTGCTCTCCCTATCTCATCCAAAGAATTTAGTTGTAGGATACTTTCTCTTTGTGCCTTAGAGATATCTATCCCCAAGTCTACTGTAGTCCTAAGAGTCTTATGTTCAAATTCAATGGGAATCATGGTTTTTTTTCCATATAGAAACTCAAAAGGAGTAAAGCCTATAGTTGTCTTCCAGGTTGTCCTATAGGCCCAAACAGCTTCGGTCAGCCTGTTTTCCCAATCTTTTTTATGAATAGCCATTGTTTTGGTCAAGATGGCTTCAATCTCCCTGTTAGTCACCTCAACTTGCCCATTGGCCTGGGGGTGGTAAGGAGTAGACTTCCTATGTCTTATGTTGTACTTATTGACTAGTGTTGCAACAAGGGTTGATGTGAATTGAGCCCCTTGATCAGTCACTATCTCTCTTGGAACTCCATACCTTGTGAAAATCTCCTCATAAAGAAATTCAGCAACCTTATTATCTCTTCCATGCTTCATGGCCTTAACCTCTACCCACTTAGTTACATAATTAGTGCAAACTAAGATATAAAACTTACCATTTGATGGAGGATCAATGGGTCCTACAAAATCTAGTCCCCATTTTTCAAATGGAGTGATTACTACTTGAGGGAAAAGTGGCATCTTATTAGATTTTGTTGGTCTACCCATCCTCTGGCATAGATCACATTTCCTTGTATACCTTCTTGCATCCTTGTGGAGTGTTACCCAGTAATATCATGTGTTCAAGATCTCCATTGTTGTCCTCTTGGCTGTAAAATGTCCTCCACATGGTTCATTGTGGCATGCATGCAAAATATTATATGTCTCATCTTCCCTCACACATCTCCTCATGACATGGTCTAGTATAGTATAAAACAAACATCCAGTAATCCATGAAAAAGGAAAGGATTTTGCAATGAGCTCCCTTCTCTCTTTTGGAGAGAAGTGAGGAGGAACTCTCCCTATGACCAGATAATTAGCTATGTCAGCATACCAGGGTGTTTGCACATTGATGGAGAATAGATGCTCATCAGGAAAGGAGTCATCTATGGCTTGATTTTCTTTTGATGTAGTCAGCCTTGAAAGAAAATCTGCAACAACATTAACCTTCCCTGGTTTATCCATAATGGTTATGTCAAACTCCTACATCAACAATAACCATCTTTCCATCCTACCTAATTTCAGGGGTTTATTCATGAGATATCCAATGGCTGCATGATCAGTGTGCACAAAGATTTGATAGCCTGTTATGTAGTGCCTGAATTTTTTTAGGGCATAGATCACTGCCAACATTTCTTTTTCTATCACTGTATAGTTGAATTCTTCTCATTGCAAGTTTTTGCTAACAAAATAAATGGCATTTTCAATAGCTTTTTCTTTCTATCCTAAGACTGCTCCTATGGCATAGTCTGATGCATCTATATGGATTTGAAAAGGAATCTCCCAATTAGGTCCTTTGAGTATAGGAGCATGAGTCAAAGTTGTCTCCAAATTAGAAAATGCTTTGTCACAGTCTTTTGTCCATTGAAATTCAACATCTTTGGTGAGAAGAGTATACAATTGTGCTACTATTTTGTTGAAATCCTTGATGAACCACCTATAATAGCCTGCATGTCCCAAGAAAATCCTAACATATTTTTGTTTTGTAGGTGTGGGAAGATTTGTGATTACCTCAATCTTTGCAGGGTCTACTTGAATTCTTTTGTGAGAGATGTAGTGTCCAAGAACTACACCTTCCTGCATCATCATGAAACACTTTTCACCATTTAAAGAGAGATTGTGATCTTCACATCTCTATAGGAATTTCCTGAGATTCTCCAATGCTTCGTTGAAATCAACACCATAGGTGGTGAAATCATCCATGTAAATTTTCATGCAATCATGAGAAATGTCTAAAAATATGTTAATGACTGCCCTCTGAAAAGTTGCAGGTGCATTGCATAAGCCAAATGGGAGTACCGAGTAGGCATAGGTCCCCCATAGTTAGGTAAAGGTGCTATTCTCCTGGTCCTTAGGTGCAATTTGGATTTGGTTATAGGCACTAAAGCCATCTAGAAAAGAAAAGTATTGCTTTCCTACAAGTGAGTCCAAAACTTGATCTATGAAGGGTAAAGGAAAATGGTTCTTTTTGGTGGGAGCATTAGGTTCCCTGTAATCAACACAAACTAGCACTTTCCCTCATTTCTTGAGCACAATCACCAATGGAGACACTCACTAGCTATCTGAAATGGGGTAGATGAATCCTATATCTAGCAATTTTTGCAGTTCTCCTTTTATAATTTCTCTTAGTGCAGGGATGATTCTTCTTTGTGGTTGTCTAACTGGGGTGCAATTATCTTTGATATAAATTCTATGAGTGCAAAGCTTAGGATCCAATCCCTTCATTTTATGGTATTCCCATGCAAATGCATGCTGGTGGGTCCTCAGTAATTTTTCCAATAATTGTTATTCTTCATTCAATTTGTTGTTAATATTCAGATATTTTCCTTCTGACACTTGTACTTGTGTAGTTGACTCTATCATAGTTGCTTCATTAACACATGGTACCTTGAGTTCATATGGAAGCAATGTATAGGACATACCTGTTGCTACAGGAAGTTCGGCTCCAGGAAGAGTGGCTACATGAAGTGTGGCTGCAGGAAGTGTGTTTGCAGGAAGAGCAGGCAGAAGTGTCCTAACTAAAATAGCAGAATGAGAAGATGATGCTTCCTCCACTTCACAATTATTTTGAATGATGTTAGCCAATACTTCATCTTCATCTTGAACTTGTAGGAAAGAGCTTATGCCTAACATCATAAGTTGTGCCACAGAATTAACTTCCTCGGCCTCTTCACCAACATGTGGCCATACAGGATTATCCTCATCATGGGATGGTTGAGCAGGAGGATAAAAAGCAAGCTTTTTGGTGCTCTTTCCATCAGAAATGGTTATGTCTCCTATCCTGCATCCAATAAATGCATCTATTGTTGCTAACCATGGCCTTCCAAGAATAATGGGATACCCACCTAGTGTGACTTTAGGAGAGAGAATCATGAAATCTATTGGGTACTCCCATGAGTCTAAAATTACCACAAGATCCTCTACTATACCATTAGGCTTAACATTAGAACTATCAGCAAGTTGCGGGATAGGAGTAGGTCTCATGCTTGCAACATTTAGTTGTTGCAAGATATCCTTAGTCATTACATTTATTGTTACCCCCAAGTCAATCAGAGCATTCTTTATTTGGATCCCATTTATAACAACTCCTACCATAGGACTACCTAGGTCATTGTACTTAGGGACAGTCACTTTCCCAAGCATGATGTAGCTAGTTGTCCCACCACATGAACCATAGTGGGTTCTTTCTTCTTCCTACCTGGCTTCTTAAGGCATGCTTCCTTGATTGTCTTGCCATAGATTGGAACATCTTTTATGGCCTAAAATAGGGGTATTTGGACACATATGATTTAGTTGATCTATAATATCAAGAGTTGTGTCCTCCTTTTCTTCCTTCTTCTTGGTAACTTCCAATCTCTGAGGAAATGGTGGTTCTTGTTCAGTCTGCTTGATTAGGATTGGTACAGGATTTTTAGGTGCACTGGTCTGAATGGGGGTATTTAGAGGCTGTCATTCTTCAACAGGATGGTCAGTGATAATGGGTGTGGAAGGAACTAGTATAGTAGTTCTTGAATGCAATTGGATATAACTCACACTCACAGCATATAGAGGGAATTTATTTGATTCAGCAGAGTATACAGGCTGTTGTTGTGGTTTGTAATTTGGATTGGGTGTGGGTTGAGTTGGTAGCTAAGTAGGTTTAGGTGGCTTTGAGCTTGAATTAGTAGGTGGAGGCATTATAGTAGGTTGTTGGGGTTGAGAAGGTGGATGCATGTAGCTATTGGGATGTTTTGGCCATTTTTGCCCTCCCTTGCATTGATTTGTTTGCTACCAATTTCTTGGGGGTGGCTACCAATTTCCTTGAAACTGCTGCCAATTCCCCTAAGGTTGTTTCCATTGGGGTGGAGAGTTTTGATGATTAGGCTAGGTATTTGGAGGGTTATTCCAAGGTTGTGGTGGATATCCTCCATAGTTGGATGGATATGGGGGCTGCCATTGGTTACTAGCTGAATAAGAATTGAAATATGGCCCAGCAAAAGAGAGTGGATCTGGTGGCATACCTTGTCTTGGAGCCCAAGGCCTCCTTTGTGCAACATAGTAGACTTTATCTTCTTCAATTTGAATTGGCTTGAACTCGGGTGCAATCTGCTTACTTTCAATATTAGCTACCATCTTGCATCTATAGTCCTTCTTCTTTTGTCTGTAATGGGGGCAATACTTTGCCAATGTTGCCTCTACCTCCTCTTGTTTCTTCTTGGTCTAAATTGCATCTAGCTAACTAGCTAGATTGTTTAAAATTTCTTGCTTGAAGTCTACTAACAAATGAGTAATCTCCATTTTTGAGACTCCATTGGTAGATGAATTACCCATGGAAAATTGGTAAGCTCTCCCTTTCTTTGAAGCTACCCTAGATTATTTATGGCATATCTTCTTGATATCCTCCCAAGGAACTTGGGAGATATCTCCACCTCCCATCAAGTACAAGGCATCAGTGTAGCTATCATTGATTTCTCTTAGGAAAAGTAGCTTTTGTGAGTCTTCATTAAGTGTATGGTGGAGATTTTTGTAGGAAAAATAGAAACCTTGTAATGTAATCCTCCAAGCTCTCATCTTCCTTTTGTTGCATCCTAAAAATGTCACCTCCTCTCATCTCACTGCCGCTGCAATACTCCTTTTATTTCTCAAGGAATTTTGTCTTCATGTCATCCCATGTCACCACAGTATCTCTGCCTAGGCTCATGAACCATCTTAATGCAACTTCTTTCAGAGTGGTAGGAAATAGCTTAAGCCTATGGGCATCGGTGGTATAGTCATAACTCCTGCAGAGTATGTCAAACTCAAACAAGAAGGTATCAGGATCTTTTGTGAAAAGTTTGTAAAACTTGGGAAGGACTAAAGCAGGGATATTTTTGAGGCTGTCTACTTCATTCTGATGAGCAATGGGGAAAGGAAAATCTAGTTGGTTAGGTCTATTTCTATTTGCATCGTCCATGCTTGCTTGATGTAGTTCCAAAGCAAAGGGGTCCTCAAACTGATTTTGGTCTTTAGAGGAAACTTTAGAGCTAGTCAGATCAGGAAATGCATTAGCAAATGGGTGTGGATCTTCTTCTTCTTCTCTTGGCAAGTTCTAATATTCAACTAGCTGGAATGGATTAGGATTGTTAGGAACGAATCTCCCATAAGCATATCTTCTCCTTCCTCTATGCATGCGGTATCAACTCACTATCAGGTAACTCATACAAAGAATTGGTAAAGAATAAGGGGGTCCATTACTTCCTAAATGAGGGGTATACTAAGAACAAACTTTTAGAAATACTACAGCAAGAAAAAATACCAACGACTCCAAAGAACTCCCTAGTTTGACACCATCCTCGACAATGGTGCCAAAAATGTTAGCCTCCTACAATGATTTAAAAACTAATCCCTTATAGCTATGATTCAAAGATTGGACATCTAAATTTAATAGCCATTCAATCATCACGAAGGTGCATTTAACTTGTCAACTCAAGGACGTGAACTTGAAACGGGTCAGCACAATATGTGCACTAAGGATCCCAAGTAGCCATATTCATTCTACAACTGAGAAAAACATAATGTTGAAGGTAAATTGCTTAGAAGGAAATAACATAAGTACTAAACATCAACCAACAACTATGCTAAGCTGAAATGCATGAAAAAAATTAAAACTTGACCAAACAAACAAGAAACTACTATGTCTACTTTGGTTGTAGGAATAGTCACAGAATGGAATTTTAGTGGCTGTAGGAATAGTTATGCCAGATTCTTAACTAATTACTGAACATAAAGTAATAACTAAACTAAACTAAGGCTGAAATGCTCAACAAGTGGGCCCCCTTGGATGAGTATCCTCTAAAACTAATGTAAAATTAGATGTACAGACTTATAACTTCATCTTATTCATTGGAAAACATGCGTACAATAGAGCAGTATAAAACTGTATTGTTGAAAACTAAGAATGCAAGTACATCATTAGATCGCACAACCCCTTGAGAAGGAGCATCTGACTCTTATTTATAGTAAAAGAAGTGACTAAATAAGCAAGGCAGTCAACTCCACGAACTGTGAGGATGCCACTTTAGGAAAAGCACAGAAAGTGGAGGGGTGGTTACGCGTGCATGAAATTTGGTCAGACGTGCTTGCCTCAACGAAGATTTAGCACAACAATAACGCCTATATTCTCTCAACATCAATAAAGATTATTTACAAGGTGGTTAAAATTTGGTTTGGATGAGGAATCTCCCACCGTCGACCTCTTTGAATGATTCCCTTTGTTGACCTTTGCACAACCACTTTGTTAGTCGTTATGGTAAATGACCAGCTGGTAGAATCTTCTCAATCTAGTGGCCTCGAATCATATCTGCATGGAATTATTAGTATGTATAATAATCATATATCTATAACTATCTTAAAGAAAATTCATTAATCCACATGTAGAATTAACATAGATAGTCCATCTAACATGTCAATTTCATTAAAGATTTGCAAAGATGAAATTAGGCCCAATGTCTATGGTTTTGAGGAAATAACAACATTCAAACATCAAGGTTCATGACAATTTTAGCAAATAGATCATATATTCTACCAAAAGTAAACCATAAACTAGACTCGTCATCCCTCCCAACCTAAGGTTTTGCTGGTCCCCCAGCAAGGGAAGGGTTGTTCTTTTGCTTAGTCAAATCCCTAAAATTTGCAACTGCCAACTATCCCACATTAGTGGTTGTTGTGTGTGAATCAGGATCCCAATAGAACCCTTTTTGTTTGTCTAATCAGTTTCATCTTTGTCTCTCTGCAACAATATCATAGTTGTAAAACTTTTAATTTGGCATGGGCCATATCAGGAGGGGTGTCTAAAAAGTCATTGGAAGCCAGAATCGTCCTTTTGTCCTCCCAATCTATATATATCTATCAATTCTTTTAAGTGTTGTAGCATAGTTCTATATAGAGTGGGGATCATATTGCTTTAGCTTATCAATTAGGTTGTTCCATCTTTGTGACAGGTATCTTTTCATATTTTCCTCTTTTTCTTTTTCCACCACCTCATATTTGTTGTGCAATTTTTGCACACATGCCCCACTGAAAGCAGGGACCCTCTCTTGGTCTAGTCTTTCTAGTCTTTGATGCTTGGATCCTTTGATTGCTTTCAGGTGCCCTTGGATGTTTATCTTGCTTGCATAAATGACCCCCTTAAATTATTCGTTGAAAACCTTAAGTTTCAATATATTTTCAGGTTTTCCTCTGATTTCAAGAATTTCCTCCTTCGGCAGAATTCCTTGATTTCCTTGAAAACCCGATGAGGAGTTTACACTATGATCTAGAGATTTCAGTCCTTCGTGGAATTTTGTGTCGACCGGATTTTTCCGAAATTCCTGCACCTCATCGAATTCTCGGGTTGTGTCTTGGGTTGTCTTGTCAAGGGCATTAATGCTTGATTGTATGATTTTTGCGGCATGTATTTAGTCGATTTTGAGGAATCCTTGTGCCATTGAAGTGTTGTCATTTTTCTTGTGTTGATCTAAGGAGCTTGATCTCGAGTGCTTGGTGATTTGGAGATTGGATTTTTCAATTCTTGGATTTGGTGGTGAATTCCCTGAGCATCATCATTGTTGTTGTTTGTTAGGGTGTCAAAGCTTGCTACTAGTCATTGTTATAACCGAATTCACTTCATCAATGGTATGTATTTGTTTCCTTGCTTTTGATTGTTGAATGTGAATGATTATTTGGCATCTTGAGTATGCTTGGAGTCTAGATTTTGCATGTTTGGCATTGATAATTTTTTAAGCTAGGGTTGTGCAAGAAGTTTTCACAATTTCTTGAAGTCTAAAAGGTGCACCCCATGGCTAATTTTTTTAGTTTGGTAATGCCAACTTCACATTTGAACGCGACCCTGTGTGTTTTATTGTCTTAGCTTGGTACGATTTAGGGTTATTCGAGTTTTCTAGATTGATGACCCTGAGTGAGTTTGTGAGCTTATCTCCAGTTCATTAGCTAGTAACTCACTTGTGTAGGCCATGAAGGATCCATTTTTGAACTTAGCAAGATGAGTAAGCTGAATCCAAGCTATTTTTGTGTGTTCATGGTAGAAATTTTGGGTTTTGAGTTTAGGGAATCACCAATCCCCATTGACTTGCTTCTGAGTGAGTTTAGAGTTTGAAGATGATCTGTAAGAGATTAAAAACAAGCTAGCTTTAAGCCCAATCCCCAAATTTGTGATCGTTCGATCAATTTGGGCAAAGTCATGAAGAAATGGTAACTTTCAAGATTTCAAGGTCTTCGTGGAATTCCCCAACCCTTGAATTTCCCCAATTTTTTGTCATCCCTTCAAGATGTGCAAAACTCGAAATCGTGCTAGCTTCGTGGATTTCCTTCCTTGATGGATTTCCCCGAAGAATCCCACAGCATGAAGAATTAGAGATATAAATGGTTTAAATGTTATATATTTTGGCATCTCATGGTGTATTTAAATAATTAGAGATGGTTCATGCTTTTTCTTCCTTTGGGATGATTAATTTATGGTATTTTTGCTATGATCTTTAAAATATGGTTGGCATGGAATTCCCCGAAATTCCTCTCTAGCTTGATTTCCATGAATGGCTATAAATCCTGGATTTCTAAGAAATTGTGCCTTATGATAATTCAAGGGATTTTACTCATGATTTTGAGTTGATTGAATGATAAACATGTTGTTTATGATTGGCTGACCTTGATTCTAATGTTGTAAAGAGGATTTATTGTGGTCTTTTATCAATTGTAGGTTGAATCAAGTAAGGTAGTTGCTGGTGGGACCAAGAGAAATTAGATGGATCCGAGTGTTGAAGGATCTTCAATCTCAAAAGTAGAAAGAATCAAACTAGACATAAAGCGCAAGGTTCCTGAGAGTAATTGGACTTCCATCTGGTCGAAGATCACTTATACAAATGTAGGCAAATGGGATTATGAGGAATTCAAGGCTAGAATGGCGGTGAAGGACCCTCCTCTATTGGCAGGAAGATTAGTGAGTTTGGGATTGGCTCATGTGGCTAGATTTCCTCCCACTGTGCAATGCTATGAGTTGGTGCTAGAATGTGCTAGGCACTATGATCCAGGCACACAGAGAGTGATTGGTCCATAGGGTAGAGTGTTGGCTAATTTATCTCTTGTTTCAGTGGCACAAATTTTTGATATGCCTGATAGATCTCATGTGGTGGGTCTTGACCTTGACGTAGCCAAGAAATACTATGCAGATGACACAAACAAGGCTCTGCAGATCATCAATTCTTGGTTGGAAAAGCCTAATCCCCACATCTCTAAACTTACAAAGCAACTATTTAGGGAAAAGTTTAAGGCAAAGTATTATGATGCAATTACACTCCTTAGTAGAGTAGTGGGCTTGAAAAGTGCAGGAGTCTTTGAGAATTGGATGTTCTATGTTATAGTGAAGATGGAACAGAACACTAATTATCACTGGGCAGGCATCATTAGTCCAATGATACATGAGAATCTGTGTAATGTGTTGTAGACAAAGAGCTTCACCATGACCTCCTACTTGGTCTATGCGATTGCAAGGTTCCATCCCTACAAAGGACTAAGTGCAAGAGGTGTCTTCAGGCAAGATGTGATCTATGAAGTTTACCCACAATTGCACTTGGGCAGCTCAAGCTATAGGAGGGTGAATAATGCATTCACCATGTACATCACCAGACTACTTCAAGGTACAGAACATGTAAGAATCTTAGATAATGCAAAGGAATTGATAAAGAATTTTGGAGCTTGGTTCATATAGTTCCCCACTTTCTCCTACATCAGGATAGATGGGTGTCAAAGAGCTCCCTACAGACTTCCCAGGTATCCCACAGACCATATCATACTCCTAGAGGTCACAAGGAAGATATGTGGCTTTGATGCTATAGTGAAGAAGGATAAACACAAGACTGGGTTTGGTAATGACTTCCCTCTCTAGGTAGAAAACAATGAAGCATGTCCTTCCATCACTTCAGCACATTCTTCTGAGGAAATGAGTGCCTTGGGCTTGTCTTTCCACTCCAAAAGGCCTAGGTTTGATAGAACTCATGAGGCACAAAAGAGGGCTAGTAGAGAGTTCAACCACAAGCATGATATAGAAGACTACTGGGCTGATTGTAAGGATGAATTTGAGGTTAGAAGGAAGAAATTCTCTAGGCTACCAGTTAATTTGATCATATTGTACAATTTCAAAGCCATTCCTAATCAAATTGATGATGATGGGGATGTGATCCAGAACCATGATTATGAATCTATCAAGGACAAACCAATAGGAGAGATTGATTGGCTGGAAGAAGAGAAAACAGAGTTGGAACAAATCACAACTCATGTTCTCAAGTACACTAGATTATGGATCAAATACAAGATTTGGGAGCTAGATAGTAAAGACACGTAGTACACGTATGACTTGATGGGAGACTTGGAGTCCCATTCCACTTCTGAGGAGACTGAACAAGATCCTAAAGGTATGGGTAAGGTAGATTCTCCCTTTAAGATCAAAATCAAAGGTACCTAAGCAGAATCAGAGGTAGAAAAGAAGAGAAAGCCCATAGCTAAAAAGAGGAAGAATTTTTCCAAGAAAGATAAGTCTACTATTGAAGATGAACTTGAGGAAGAAGAGGAAAAAGATAGTGCCCCTATATCAAAAAGGAGAGTAACAAAAACTTCAAAGAAGAAGGATGCACCCTCCAAGGGAGAAGAAGGAGCAGGCCCTTAGGTTGTGAATGTGGAGAGTTCTGGGGAGAGGACACAAGTCTATACCAGAAGATCAAGAACTCCCTCTCCAAAGGATAGTGCACCAAAAGTGAATGTTTCCATAGCTTTTCCTATTGTGGAACAAAAAAGGATTCCCCTCCTCTTCATGAGTCACATGATGAACAACAAGACTTCAAAGAAGCAGAGGATAGTGACCATCAACATGAGGATGCAAGTGGGTTTGAGGAAGGTGAACTCCATAGTGTCGAGGCAGAGATAGAAAGAATCCTTCAATCCCCCTTAGTGACATATGAGGACTCACCTAATGGTGATGAAGGAGATAAGTCTTCTGAGAAAGTAGAGATACTTGTGAAGACCCCTTCACCAGTGCATAAGGAAGTGGAACATAATACAAAAAAGGATGGAAATCTACAAGAAAGGAAAGAAGATAAGGAAGAAAAGGAGGATAAAGTTGAAGTTTTTTTTGAGAAAAACTTGGATGTGGAATCCTCCAAACATCAACAAGATGAAGAAAAGCAAGGTGAGCGGAAATCAGATCCTACTACTCCTAGCTGGCTCAATGAGAGATTGAAGAGTAAGAAGGTGGTCATAGATGATACCCCTCTGAATTGGGATGAATTGTTGGCAAGCATTGGTAAGGGGAAGGCAAAGAAGAAAGCCAAGTTGATCTCCAAAATTACCAAGAATGAAGCATATAATAGAATCATTCACATTACCACCCCTGTTGTAGAGAAAGATAGAAGGGAGATTGCTCCTCAGGAGTACACAATCCAGACCTTGAACCTAGGGCCCACTAGCAAAGATCAAGAGAAGGAATAATTTCAAGAGTCTTCCTAGGCCATTTTGAGAAGGATAGATAGGGAAAAAATAGAGAAGGAGAAGCTATAGAAACAACTAAATGATATGTATAAATATGTGCAGCACTTGATGAAACCCTTGTAGGCCGGAGGAAGTGAGGGAATGCCCCTTGAAGGCTTGTTTCCTAGGGATGCATTCAATGAACTTGAAAATATGAAGACCTCAACTTAGGTCACACTTGATTGGTTGCATGGAGTGGGAACTAGAGGAGATGATGCAATCAAAGAAATCTTGTCAACTGTTGGAGATGCTCGCAGGTCAGTGGAGTGGCTAAAGAATGTGTTAGCTCAAGATAAGGAAGTTGTTGATCTCCTGCTATAGAAAACCAAGGCCATCATGGAATACACTGAAGAAAATTTGGTAAGTGATGGAATCCTTCCCTCTTCAAAGGTTTCAGAACCTTGGGAATGGTATGAGGCCTTGCAAGTCAGGAAAAGGGTGTTGAAAAATATCCATAAGTAGGAAAAACAAATAGAAGGATCCCTGGATGATATATATAATAAATGTATTTCATTTTTTGAAGTCATGACTGGCAGGAAGAAGTTTACACCAAGGCATCTTAGCTTGGAATAGTTAAGGAAATGGTGGCATGATGTTTATGTCCCAATTGATGATGGACCAATCACAATTCACCATTTGGATGATGAACCCACATACATTGTAGTCATGGAGAAGCACCAAACCCTAAGGTGGAATGGAATAAAATAGTCAAGCAAGCAAGGGAAGATATTAAATCTATTGAAAGGAAGTTTAAAATATTAATTATTCCACCTTTGGCCGACTTGGAGAAGACTTTCTTGATGGTGCAAGATAAAGTGGAGTGAGATAAAGACAAGGGGAAAAGGATTTAATGCAAGGCTTCATCAAAATTTGTGCTTCCCCATTATTCCTTCTTCATTCTTCACATGCATTGGACCGAGCTATATTGGAGAACCCAAGTTGACCTAGATGAGTTTGAGCATTTAATGCAAATATTATTTATTCTAGAACTATCTTGGCTGACCTTGTTTTGGGGCCAATTTTTCTTGTAACCTTATTTGGACTGACATGGCATGTTTATATAAATAGGGCATTTTGCCTCATTTGTAAGGGCTAGATGATTAAACTTTGAAGCGAGCTAAGTAATAGAGAAAATAGCTAGTGTTACGAGGTAGTTTTATTCTAAAGCAAGTGCTTCATAGAACATTGGAATTGTTGTTGCTATTAGATGATTCAATACAATTGAAGGCATTGTGCATTTGGTGATCTCTCTTGTGTTGACTTATCTTACATGGTTCTTGTTGTTCTATCTTTTGAAATTGCTTGAGAAATATTGGATATATGTTATATTTAGAATTATATCTTATTCAATGGTGCTTATGGTTTAATGTTTGAGGTGTTGTAGTGATCCCTGGTCCATACTTTTTGTAACTGGTTGATTGTGAGTTGCTTTGTAAAGTTAGCCTAGACCTTATATTCATTGTGCTCAGTACAATTGTGAATGTTTGTTAATCTCAATTGCAATAGGGTTGGTTTGAATGAATGTTCATGATATGAAAATCTTTAATGCCCTAGAAGATTGCACTATTTTTGTAAGATTGCAAGTTCATCTAGGTTAAGCAGGAATTATTTTTGGGGATTGGTCCATTTTAAGTATTTTATCATTTACATTGTAAATCTTAGAAGTAGTCTTAATTTTATAAATCTCTCTAAAACCCTTACCTTTTTCTATTTCTTTTATCATTCGTGTTAGATTTAGGATTTGAAGTATCACCATATTGCAAAATCTGATAAGCTCTAAGATCCAGCATTGTTAGTAAGGTCCCTTTGTGATTACCAGCATTTTCACATATTATCACTGAGTTGTTTATGCATTGTCAAGACCTAACATTAGAGACCTTGGGGTTATCTCTTGAGGCTTGCTAATAGAGAGTTACCTTTCAAAGGATAGGATTTCAATATTCTATTTGACTTGTTGTTGTGCAGAAAACACCATCAACAATATTCATTGTAAACTGCTTATATCCAAGGTATAATCCTATTAGCATAGCTAGGTTTGAGAAGCATTATGTGCCATTCCCAGTAAATGCCCCCTAGATTTCCTGATTCAACCTTGATGGGCAGAGGGATGTTGGATTCCAATTGCTGATAAGCCCCATATTGTTGTCCCCAATTGATCTCATTGTGTACCCAGGACATAAATGCTCTTAATTGGACATCCCCCACATATAACAGTGGATTACAATCACGGTCTTGAGTTACAGCGTAATTTTGCAAATAAAATTTACATAACAAATTCTTCATCTCATGGGAGGCAATCTGATAAGCATTAAAAAATTCAATAGGAGTCTCAATAGAAGGGTTTAAACCTAAGACAATTCTTGCCAGCTTAAAAGAAAGATATTTCTCCTTCAAATGTAAATCATAGACCCTTGGATGGGCTCTGCATTCTACTATCTAGGGTACCAACGCTACCATATCCACCTTCTTCTTTAAAGTAGCAATTTTCGCATCCTTGTCTGCAATCTCCTCATCTTTTTTTTGAATTTCCCTCTTTAGCCTATGCTTCTCTTCTTTCCATTCCTCTTCTCTTATTTGTATCTCTTTCCATAAGTGCATAGCTACCATGTGCATTGAAAAAGAAGGGGGATTATTTATTCCTACCAACATTTTTTCTCGCATTGATGCTTACTCTTCATATAGTACCAACTGCAAGGATTCAGGTTGTTCAGTCAAGTCTCATTGTAGGGCCTCTTGTTCCTATTTTTTCTCATGTTGCAGTATCTCTTACTACAGGAAATCCTAATTTTCCTCATAACCTCGATTCTCAACTTGTTCTACAATATCAGCAAGATCTACTAGTGTTATGTTTATTTCTTTCTCAAATATATCCTCTTCCTTGACATTCACCTGCCCCATTGGAGCTTCTATGTCCCCCTGTGATATTTCTCTAGACTTAGGGCTTTCTTGTGGAGGCATATCAAAGGTTGGCCCTACTAGTATCAATTTCCTAAGAGAGCTTTCACATTTTTCTTTGGTTGCAGGATGAACAGTGTCAGCCTTTCGCTTCCTAGAGCTTGGTACTTTTCCTGTCGGTTGCTTTTTAGCTTTTCCTTTTCTTATTTCCACTTCTCTCTTTTGTGCCATAGTTTTCATTAGGATTCCAAGTGGAACATCATCATCAAAATCTGGGGAGGAAATTTCTTTGTCTGGGTGCTCTATCTCAGAAGAGCTAATCTCTATGGTTTGTTCTATTGTAGGAGGGTTTGCACTAGGGCCTGCACCAGAGGTTGAAGCACCAAGAGTGGTTTCAACTGTGCTCAATCTCCTACTAGACCTATGGGGTTGAGGTAAAACCCTAGGTCGCAAATGCTCAAGTCTAATTTGATCAATATTTATGAGTTCTTCCCAAGTCATCTCAGATACATCATGTAGAGACTTCTCAACTAACAATTTAATCAAACAATGGTGGGAAACATAATTGTCCCTACCTTTCTGAGTCTCGGCTACCATGATTGAAAGAAGGTGGTAAAGCACATTCAGCACATTCATCCTCATCCCGTGCCTCATGTGATTCAAGAGTTTAAAATGCACGGAATGTAGATTTGACTGATGTCCGTCACAGGTGTTATATTCTATGACATGAATAGTTATTTTCTTCCATGGCTCAAGCAGAGAGGTTCTTTTTGCACCTTGTTTATCCATGCTCAATGGAGGGTCTCCAAGTTTTGTAAATTCGGCCCTAGCTGACCTGGTGTCTTTAGAAGCAAGGTAATCTTCACCGTCGGTTGGCCACCTTGTAACCTCTGCAATTCTTTCTTCAGTGGCCAATACTTCTAGCCCTTTTACTGTGGTTTTTCCCTCAGAAAATGTCTAGGAAAATTCTAATGCAATTCCTTCATTAAAACAATTCAGCTTCATGAAATAGTCTAACCAGCCATAGTTTTTGAATTCAGCTTGTGAAGGTGCATCCTATAGTAATACGTCATGAATTGGGGGTTCATTCCTAATTAACCCACCTCCCATTGTCTGCAATCAACAATCACTCTGAAAATTTTCCTTCCTACAATGCTACCAAATTTCCAATGCCAATGTCGCCTAAATTTTCCTTTTCTTTTTTACCTTTCCTTTTTTCTATTTTACCTTTTGGTGAATTAAGATTATGATAGGATCAATAATGGCAGTAAATGAGTAATAAAGGAAGGTTATGATGGGGAAAAATGGTGGTGGTAGTTGGTGTCACCTCACACATATGAACCGTCATCTTACTCATAATTAAAATTGGCTTGATTTAAATTTTGTTGATGTCGACTAGTATGGACTAAAACGTGGGCAAAGTACTCACATCTTTCCCCCCCAACCTAAATTTGAGCATGTGTCCTCACATGCGAGGTGGTAAGGATTATTTGATAGGGACAGTGAATAATGACATGCTATGGTGAACTTTCATATTAATTCACAACAATTAATTGAATGCACTAAAGACAATTAATAGATAGCAATTAATGCACACATACCTAGATTCATTGCAAAGATTTTGGAGAAAGTATCAGTCACCTTTTAAGAAATAAGTTGAGCAATTAATGAAAATGAGGTGGAACGAGGTGGAGTGGAATGAAGTGAAGTGATGGAAGAGAGAGAAAGGTGGAGATGGATGGGCGGATGGGTGGATGGGTAAGAAGTGGACTCCCACAGAAGTGGAAGTCTTTATTATGAGAAGTGCATACCTTAATTAGCCAGAAGGAGGGACACTAGGTCCACTTCCTTCAGTTGCAAGAAGCTCAAGTGTTGTATGATGAGTGAATTACTATAGGAACTCTCTTTGGATGTTGTCTTGTGATACAATCTAAGGCGATGACCATTGACAAGCAGCTTAAATCTGATTGGGTCAATAGCAGTGAGTTGAACAACACCATTGGGGTATACTTCAACAACCTCATATGGTCCTAACCACCTTGTCTGTAATTTTCCTTCATTATCCTGATATTTGGAATCATAAAGTAAGGCACAATCTCCTAGTTGGAATTTATTGTCCTTTATGAATTTATCATGCCACCTGATTCTCTGATTCTACACTACCTCAGTGTGATGCAAGGTTTCTCTCCTTATCTCGTCCAAAGCATTCAGCTACGGGATTTTTTCTCTTTGTGCCTCAAAGATATCCATCCCCAAGTCTACTACAGTCCTAAGAGACTTACGTTCAAATTCAATGGGCATCATGGTTGTTTTTCCATAAAGCAACTCAAAAGGAGTGAAGCCTATAGTTGTCTTCTAGGTTGTCCTATAGTCCTAGACAGCTTCGGGTAGCCTGTTTGCCCAATCCTTTTTATGAATAGCCACTGTTTTGGTCAAGATGGCTTCAATCTCCCTGTTGGTCACCTCAACTTGGCCATTGGCCTAGGGGTGATAAGTAGTAGGCTTCCTGTATCTTATGTTGTACTCATTGACTAGTGTTGCAACAAGGGTTGATGTGAATTGAACCCCTTGATCAATCACTATCTCTCTTGGAACTCCATACCTTGTGAAAATCTCCTCATAAAGAAATTCAGCAACCTTATTATCTCTTTCATGCTTCATGGCCTTAACTTTTACCCACTTAGTTACATAATTAGTGCAAACTAAGATATAAAACTTACCATTTGATGGAGGATCAATGGGTCCTACAAAATCTAGTCCCCATTTGTCAAATGGAGTTATTACTACCTAAGGGAAAAATGGCATCTCATCAGATCTGGTTGGTCTACCCATCCTCTAGCATCTATCACATTTCCTTGTATACCTTCCTGCATCCTTGTGGAGTGTTGGCCAGTAATATCTTGTGTTCAAGATCTTCATTGTTGTCCTCTTGGCTCCAAAATGTCCTCCACATGGTTCATTGTGGCACGCATACAAAATATCATATGTCTCATCTTCCCTCACACATCTCCTCATGACATGGTTTGGTCCAATATAAGACAAACATCTAGCAATCCATGAAAAAGGAAAGGATTTTTCAATGAGCACCCTTCTCTCTTTTGGAGAGAAGTGAGGAGGAACTCTTCCTGTGACCAGATAATTAGCTATGTCAGCATATCAGGGTGTTTACACGCTGATGGGGAATAGATGTTCATCAAGAAAGGATTCATGTATGGCTTGATTTTCTTTGAATGTAGTTAGCCTTGAAAGAAAATATGCAACAAAATTGGCCTTCCCTAGTTTATCCATAATGGTTATGTAAAACTCGATCGTCAACAATAACCATCTTGTCAGCCTACCTGTGATCAGGGGTTTATTCATAAGATATCTAATGGCTGCATGATTGATGTGCACAAAGATTTGATAGCCTGTTATGTAGTGCCTTAATTTTTTCAGGGCATAGATTACTACAAACATTTCTTTTTCTATCATTGTATAGTTCAATTATGCTCATTGCAAGTTTTTGCTGACAAAATAAATGGCATTTTCAATAGCTCCTTATTTCTATCATAAGACCGCTCCTATGGAATATTTTAATGCATCTATATGGATGTGAAAAGGAAGCTCCCAATTAGGTCCTTTGAGTACAAGAGCATGAGTCAAAGTTGTCTTTAAATCAGAAAATGTTGTCATAGTCTTTTGTCCATTGAAATTCAGCATCTTTGGTGAGAAGAATATACAATGGTGTTGCTATTTTTTTGAAATCCTTGATGAACCGCCTATAATAGCCTGAATGTCCCAAGAAACTCCTAACATCTTTTTGTTTTTCAAGTGTGGGAAGATTTTTGATTACCTCAATCTTTGCAGGGTTTACTTGAATTCCTTTGTGAGAGATGTAGTGTCCAATAACTACACCTTCCTACATCATCATGAAACACTTTTCACTATTTAAAGAGAGATTGTGATCTTCACATCTTTGTAGGAATTTCTTGAGATTCTTCAATGCTTCATTGAAATCACCACCATAGGTGGTGAAATCATCCATGTAAATTTCCATGCAATCATGAGAAATGTCTAAAAATATGCTAATGACTGCCCTCTGAAAATTTGCAGGTGCATTGCATAAGCCAAATGGGAGTATCGAGTTGGAATAGGTCCCCCATGGACAAGTAAAGGTGGTCTTCTCCTGGTCATGAGGTGCAATTTAGATATGGTTATAGCCACTGAATCCATCTAGAAAGGAAAAGTATTGCTTTCCTGCAAGTGAGTCCAAAACTTGATCTATGAAGGGTAAAGGAAAATGGTCCTTTTTGGTGGCAGCATTAAATGTGAGTTTGTTTTTCTCCATGATTCTCTTGTGTTTTGATCTTGTCTTTATCATAAATTTTGGGTCACCTCTTGAGAGTTATGTTATGATTTTCAATGTTTGAACTCTCTAGTTGACACAAATTTAGGTAAAAGGGATGCTCGAAGTATTTTTGGAGCAATGGTGATAATGGATGATGAAAAGGTGGGTGATATGGGGAGTGATCTTTGCAAACATTTTGGGACAACACTTTTGACTAAAGTTTTAAGTTTTGATGTTTGGATAAAGGATATTAATGAACTTGGAAATATTTAGAGTAGACTCGCGACCTTTAAGATGAACTAGTTCAGAGATGATAACTAACTTACCTAAATAAATGTAAAAGGATTCATTTCACATACAAAGTAGCTAAGTTAGGGGTTGGTTTGATAGATTTTTTAAGTCTAAAAATGTTGGTGTATTAAAAAAAAATTCAAAGTTTGGTGAAGTGAAGGATGAAATTTTGATGGAGGTTTGAATGAAATGTTTGATCCAATGTTGACCTAAAGTGAACCTTTGTTTGATAAGACCAAGGTAGTGAGAAACATGCTATACCTCTAAAGTGTTCAAATCCTAAAGACCCAATGTTTTAGATAGGTTTTTTATTGTGAAAAAGACTAGGATTTTGACCAAAAAAAGAACATATACGATTCTGAATTGTTCGTTGAAACATGTTTGTAGAAGTAGTATAACAACTTGGTTCTATTTTGGTGAAGTGTTGCAAGGCGTTTTTTGAGAGCTTTTGGAGTAAAATGCCTAATCTTAAAGTGACGACCTGTAGACCTCTTGGGGATTTTTATTTTGTGTGATATCATTTAGAGAAGTTCAAGATTACAAAAAAGAAGATGTTTATTGCAATGCGGGTGGTGGTAATATGGGCCTTCCAGCCACAATATCAGCTTGTTCCTCTTCTCCATATATGATGGAAGCTATGTTTCTCCACTGGGTTGGTGTTTCCTTGGTTTCAAAAGTGAAGCTTCTCAAACTACTATTATATTAGTTTGTTCCTCGTTAATGAGTTTAAAGTTTGGCTGAATGATAGCAACTTCAAGATCAAGTTGTTCAATGGGAGCGATCGGTCTCCAAATAGTCATGTGCAGTTCAATTGTGTCAATTTATCTTTCTTGAGTGAATTTATTTTACCACAAACACTTGTCTTGATTATGTTTTCAAACTATATGTTTATGTCAAAAAACATCATAGATTTCACAATGTCCATTTTGTGAAAAGGATGAAGTTCAAGCCATAGTTGCTTATGTTAACTTTTGAAAATATGAATTGAGATATAAGTTAAGATATTTATAAATCTCTAAGGATAGAAATCCTTAGGACAAGCATTAATATCAAGGCTATTTCAAAAGATATCCATATTTAAACCAAAGGGTTTGAAATTTTGAAAAGATTGTGAATGTTTGTTTGTAATGTTTTGAAACCAAGCAAAGTATTAAACTAACTCACAAGCATTTACAATCCTAGGTTGAAATGACCATACTTTTTGAATCCTCACTCAGATTTCTCCAAACACTAAGGCAATGCGAACAATTCAACATTTGGTGACAATAGCTCCCCTCCACAACACACACTTCTTGAGACCACCAATTCTTAAAATCCTAAAGATCATAAGGATTTTTCTATTTCAACAATGAATAGTACAAATGTGGGGTGGCTTCAGAATTATCATTCTTGCATCAACAAGCATTAAGGATTTTTGGTAACTACAAAATTTGGTTCTTAGTAACAAATTGAGAACACCTAGCCCTATACACACCCACTTTTCCACTTAAGGCTCTTACTACCATTCCCGTTCCACTTAAGGAATGGCACTAGGTGCAATATGTTATACAATCCAGGATAGAAGGTACTTTTTCATGATTTCCCACCCTTTAATATAGCCTTCTAGTAAACGTGCTTGCAAGAACTTTCCTATGAGTTTCCTATTGCGAGGTGCATATCATAGTAAGTCCTCTCTTAAGGGTGACACAAAGCATAAAGGTGTTCTTAATTATTTCTCTTCACCCAAGATCGTACAAAGCACAAGGGGATTGGATACGTAATATAATTGCAAACAAACAATGAAGTACACTTGGAGTGTTTCTCTTCACCCAAGATCACATGAAGCGTAAGGGGATTGGATACGCACTACAAGTGTGTCACAGCAAAGCAAGCACTCATTCATTTTAACCTCTAAAGCTAAGATGAATTCATGTTATGCACCAAATGAAATGTTAAGTTGTCTTGTTCAATTTTAAACCCTAAAGAAAATGATGAAGTGAGGGTTCAATTTTAGTCCTATTTGAGCATTATTTTTAAGACCCAAATGAAAATTAGTGTGGTCCTAAAGCATAAAATGAAAAGCATAATAAGTGGGTTATAATTTCCCCAAAAGCATCAAACGCTTGTTAAAATTATAAGACAAAAACATCAGAATGCTTCTTCACTTTGCCTTGTATCGTCCAACCTACAAAACCCTATTAGTCTAACAACTAGAACAACATTAGTGTAAGAGAGGGGGATCAACCACATTCAAGGCCCTAGGTCACAGAGGGCCAAGAGTGGAAGGTTTCCCTAACTTACCTCACCTTAACAGGGTGTTAGGAAATGCAGGATGAGAATGATGAGGACTACAAGGTCCTTAAATCACTCTGCAGACCCGAAACACAGAATGGGGCTAGGTGAGCTAGTTTTCAGGTTTAACTCTATGCCTCAGGAAGCTCTTTGCTCGAGGATGAAAGTGCGGTTCTAGGATGACAGTGTGGTATGATAGCATCTCTCAAGTGTGTTGGCATCTATACAACCATAAGACTAAAGAGGCAAGGTCAAACACTAGAAAATGGACTAACGGCCTAGCTAACTACTTCCAAAGGGCCAAAATAAAGCTATGAAGTAGGCAAGATATGTACGAATATGATAAAGTAAATAAAAAAGAGTTAGGATGGTAAGAATAATCTCACAAAGGTACTCGTTCGCCAGTTAACTCCAAGCAACACACCTACCTACACACAATGAAGAGGAAAATTGTTGGGTGGTTATATAGGGGCCTGCCTCATTCAAACCTCCGTTTAGGTGTTTCCACCTCCACAGACACCAAGATAGTGATAATGGAGAAATATATGATAAAGAGATAAATGCAATAAAGAACTCAAAAACACTACAAAAATAGTAAGGTGCTACCCACCAAATCGTAGAGGAGAGAAGTAGAAAGCTTACCACCTCCACCAAGAGCACTTAAGGCTAATTGGGGAGAAAATGAGAGGAACTCAAGCCTCTTCTACAATGGTGTTGGTTCCACACTTGTTCTACAGAGTTGACGGAGTGTTGTTGCTACTGCTATGGAGTGCAAGAGTGTTGCTTGAATGCTTGGACAGTGATCAAGTTGAGTGCTTAGAAGATGGATTGAAAGCTTAGAGGATGCAAAAGAAGTTGTCCCAAAGATGAGATGCATGTAGGAGGGAATTTGAAGGAAGGATGAAGAAAACGGTCATATTCAAGTCGGTTAGTCGAAGGGGGCATTACAAATCGACCCCTAATGGGAAGTGTAATGCCTTTGCAAGCTCCAGACAGAGGAATTTGCATAAGGATAGCAAATTCGATCCTATACATTTTTCCCCCACTTTAGAGAGCATGAATACTAATGAGTGATTCGATAAAGTAGATTAGAGAAGTAGTAGAGTTAGAAATGTATACCTAAACTATCAAGGAAGTAGACCATGATTTGGAGAACTTGAAAGTGCAGGGCAAGCAAAGAACTTCATATCCCTACAGAACTATGAAGCTAAAGAATGAAAGCATCTTACAGGCCCATAGACCTACAAGGAGGCAACCCCTAAGATCTCTCACATGAAGGAAGCCCCATTAATAAAGTGTCTTATAGGCCCGCAGACCTACAAGGAAGGTGTCCCCCAAGAACTTTCACATGGAGGATACCCAAAAAAGCACCTTATAGGCCCATAGACCTACAAGGAAGCATCCTCCAAGATCTCTCACATGGAGGAAGCTAGGAAAGTGCCATACAAACCCGCAGACTTGCAAGGAAGGTGTCCTTCAAGATCTCTCGCATGAAGGAAACCCAAGAAAGTGCCCTATAGACTCGTAGACTTGTAGGGAAGGTATCCCCAAGATCTATCACATGGAGGAAACCCAACATAAGCGCCCTACAGACCCCTAGACCTATAGGGGAGCCACCCCCAACATCTCTCACATGAAGGAAGCTCAAAGGAAGCACCCTAAAAACCCGTAGAACTATAGGGGAGCCACCCCTAAGATCTCTCGCATGGAGGAAGCTCAAAGGGAAGCGGACTCCACAGATTCAAAACGCGGCCATGTAGGCAAGTAAGTGGAAAGTCACGTAGACCATCGATGATTTGAAATACTTTCAAAGGGGTCCCTTGGGAACTCAGTGTGAAGAAGGGGTTCTACTCAAGGGATGCGTTATTTGAAAGTGTGAAGAAGATGTCTCTTTCTCAAATCAATTCATCATTAAGGAATCACCTCATAAAGGAAGAGAATGCCCCCATGTGAGGGGAAGGTTATAGTCACTCCCACCTTGAGGGAAAATTCTCAAGTTCGTTCAAAAGGATTCCTAATTCTAAATGTTGTTTTTAAAAGGGAATGTTAAGGATTTCCAAGAAAAGATTCATTGACAATGAATATGTTTTCTGAAAATCAAAGTGTTGTAGAAGTGTTGTCACACATAAGAGGGACAACTTAAATAAAGAAGAGAGAAAGATAAAGGAAAAGCAAAAGATAAAAGAAAACATGAACAAGGGACAGAGTTTATAAAATGAATTGTCATCAACCCCCTACTATATCAGACCATGTGAAGAATGCACAAGAAGAAAAAGTAAAAATAAAAAATTGGTTTAACATGGAAGGGAAGCCTAAATGCCCCCAACACTTTGCATCATCCCTAATTTATCGAAAATCAAGTCACAAATATGGAAGAATGATGATACAAACAAAAGAAGGTTTACAACACAAAAACCATGCTTGTATCCAAGCACCAACAGGGGTGACAAGGGTCATCCAGGCACACATAGCATAATCACAGGGGAACACATCACAACACACACACACATATCTAGTCTAAAGATAAAGAAGAGGCCTCCTCCTAACACTGATCGACCAAGAGGTCATCTACTTCCCACTCTAGATCATCATAGGGGGAAGGAGGATGAGCCTGCAGAGGTGGGATGTCAAGAGGAGGAGCATCTGACCCTCCCACAACAAGGGCTAGGGAAGAGAGCCCTGTGAGGTCCTCTCCACCGAATTCTTATGGAGCTAAGGTCAGTAACTTCGCAAAGATCACCGACAAGGTTGGAACCTCATCCAAAGAGTTAAACATGCACTTTACAGGAGTGCCATGTCTTACCTCAACAGACAAAGAAGGTTGCGCCTAAGATTCACTGCTAGGCTCACCAACTGATTCAAGAGTGGTGACAAACTAAGGGGAAGTCGAGACTGGTTCGGTCACTAGGATAGAACAAGTCATCACAGGACCACCTTTCGGAGAAGGTGGGCTCCTCTTACATCCTCCATTTTCTAGAAGGACCACTCTCTACCTTATGCTTCATTGGCGGAGGTGAATTCCCCACGAACGAGGCAAGAGGTGTGGAGGAAGAGGAGGAAAGAACCGTAGTAGATACGACTGAGGTGTTAGTCATATTTGCGGGCTTTGGGAAAGGCAGGACATTCAGAACAAACATCAACAAAGGCGGCTCCACCGAAGGAGCGATGAACACCTACACCTTTTTAGGGTCAAGTGCATTTGTATTCACCATGGAAGCCAAAATCGATACAAAGCTAGTTTGCATGGAAGCAGAGGGGAGGAGAGAGGAGGATGCGGAAAGAGGCCCTGATACAGGGGTGGTCATCTCCTCTTCCTTCCTCTATAAGGTGGCCTTCTTATCCATGAGAGCCTTTCACCAGTGCTTATGCTCATGTGCAAGGCAGTTTCTCCGACTCTTTGAACCAGAGGCTAGAGATTGCGAAGGAACAGAAGGATCCTGCTCAACCATGGGAGTGTCCACCATAGTTGTTTCCAACAGAGGAACAGACTCCTGAATGGGAGCAGGAGGAGCAGGTTGAGAAGTAGTGGGGGCAGTCGGCTCAAGTACCTCAGCAGTGGGCCTCTTCCCATTCACTACTTTAGGAGTAGGAGAGGTAGGAGGCCGCGAAGGTTGAGACAAAGAGGACTCTCCACAGGGATCTCTTCCTCTACCATATAGTAAGTACCAAGGTCCATGCGGTTTAGTAGGAAGGTTCGATATCCTGATCTTGGGTTTATGCCAAGGAGGGATCATCAGACTCAATGGGTAAAAGCCAGGCTTGCTCATCTAATACTCCTCCCAAGAGAGGGGAGTAGATGAGTCATCCTGAGGGGAGGTCACCTTCTCCTTCCCTTTTCAAGAAGGGGAGGCAGTTAGTTGTTGTGATATAAGAATAGACAATTTTGGTTGTCCCTTGCCCCTGGTTTTGTACTTTACATAGTTCTTGTAAAGTAGGTCTGTTCTTGGAGGAAGCGGACCAACCGAGGTAGGCCCAAAATGGTCTATTGGATATCCCTCATGGGACACCAAAGGTTGGTATCTGGTGTCATGCACTACATGCACAACACCTTCATGGGAGAACTTCAAACATTTGTGGATAACGGAGGCAATTCCATTCATAGAAGCAAGCCAAGGTATGCTTAGCTTCATCTTGAACAAATCTGACACCAGAATAACATCAAAAATTGTGTCAACATCCCTAGGTCCAACTAGGACGGATAGAGTTATCGATCCATAGGGCTTCATGGAAAGACCATTCTGTGTATGAATGGTAGACTTCATTTCTTCATATTCTTTTCTGTGTAATGAGTTAAGCCACAACGTCTCTTCTGTGATAACATTCACTCGACTTGCAGTGTTTACTAGGACCCCTATCACAATGTTGCCATTGAGGCAAGCAAGAATATAAAGAGGTGATTTCTTGTTATTTAGGGGTAAGTCATGCGACGTGAATGCTATATTTGACGAACCGGTCACAAGCTATGCAGTAGAAGTAATCGTGACCATCTTAACATAGGCCTCATGCTAAGTAATAGAATTAGTGGGATCTACAATCATGTTAGTAGAATGTGACAGAAACGGGTTCATGTATATCTATAGTTCATTGCTTGCTTTCACCACCAATTTGTTTGCATTTTGTTTGCTACCATCGAGATGAATAGTACCATCCTTGATGTGGTCATGTATCTCATAATGCAGGTGCATACAACATTCAGTATCATGTCCGTTAACTCAATGGTACTGACAGTATGTACTTCCATCATACCAACTAGGGTATGGTTCCTTAAGAGGTTTAGGGTTTGGCAAGGTCATGATCTTATCCTTCAACAACTTTTGCAAGATAGAGGAATAAGATTCTAAATTTTTTTTGAATTTTTGGTTGCATCTGAGGTCATTTTCATCCGCAGCAGCTACTACATTCGCAACATCTTTTCCTTTTCCAGAGATCAACACAATAGATTTTACTTCAGAACGGGAGCACGAGGAGGACCCCTCGAGCTGAACCACCATCTGCTGATACTATCATAGGGTTGCACACAAATGTGTGAAAGAAGGGTATTTCATAAGGGAAAAATTCTCTTTCCAAGGCCTTTGTAAGTTCCCTATGAATACCTTCTGCACGTTAGATTCAGGCAGCGGATACGAGATTTGTGAGAAGAGCACTTGATATCACGCTATAAAATCAATAATATTTTTGTTATCTCCTTGTTTGCATCGGACAAGATCCAAAAACATCATCTTTGGCCCGATGTTGGTTTGAAATTGTCGTAAATTTTGGTTTACAAGTTGGTCAAATGAGAAAATAGAATTATCAGGCAAGGAACACTACCACTCGAGTGTTATATCCTTGAGAGATCGGGGAAATAGTTTGGCCATCAATGCATTGTGATGGAAGAAATTTGTGCATAAGGAATTAAAGGCGGACACATGTGTCTGTGGGTCCCCTTTCCTACAGCAAGAGGAGTGGGAATGTGATTGGTCTCATCAGAGAATCCTATCTCGCCCCTTGACAACTGCTCAAGCACGTCCAAACCAATGACAAGACTAGAGAAAAGGTATGTAGAGAAACTAGTAGTGACCTTCATCCTTTCCATCAGGAGGTGTCGTATACTTCTCCTAACAATATACCTGGAGTTTGTGGACTAATTCATGATGCTCATAAACCTTCACAACACTCAGGAGCACAACAATCACAAGGTACAAGAGGAAAGCCTCAACACCAATAGATGAACAGGCGTTGGTTCACGTCAGGTTCACCAAAAATGTAAGAGAGGGGGACCAACCACGTTCAAGGCCCCAGGTCACAGAGGGACAAGAGCGGAAGGCTTCCCTAACTTACCTCAACTTAATGGGTTGTTAGGAAATGTTGGACAAGAATGATGAGGACTATAAGGTCCTTAAATCACTTTGCAGACCCGAAACACATAATGGTGCTAGCGAGCCATTTTTTAGGTTTAACTCTACACCTCAGGAAGCTCTCTACCCGAGGATGAAAGTGTGTTTTTGGGATGACAGTGTGGCATGCTGGAGTCTCTCAAGTGCATTGGTGTTTGTACGACCAGAGGACTAAAGAAGCAAGGTCAAACACTAGAAAATGGACTAACAGCCTAGCTAACTACTTCCAAAGGGCCAAAACAAAGCTATGAAGTAGGCAAGATATGTACAAATATGATAAAGTAAATAAACAAGAGTTAGGATGGCAAGAATAATCTCACAGACGTACTCGTTCACCAGCTAACTCCAAGAAATGTGCCTACCTATACATAATGAAGAGGAAAATTGTTGGGTGGTTGTATAGGGGCCTGCCTTAGTTAGACCCCCATTTAGGTTTTTCCACCTCCATGGACAGCCAAGATAGCTATAATGGAGAAATATATGATAAAGAGATAAATGTAATAAAGAACACAAAAGCACTACAAAAACAGTAAGGTGCTACCCACAAAATCATAGAGGAGAGGAGTACAAAGCTTACCACCTCCACCAAGAGCACTCAAGGCTAATGGGGGAGAAAATGAGAGGAACTCAAGCCTTTGCTGCAATGGTGTTAGTTCTACACTTGCTCTACAGAGTTGACGAAGTGTTGTTGCTACTGCTATGGAGTGCAAGAGTGATGCTTGAATGCTTGGAGAGTGATCAAGTTGAGTGCTTAGAAGATGGATTGAAAGCTTAGAGGATGCAAAAGAAGTTGTCTCGAAGATGAAATGCATGTAGGAGGGAATTTGAAGGAAGGATGAAGAAAATGGCCATATTCAGGTCGGTTAGTCGAAGGGCACATTACAAATCGACCTCTAATGGGAAGTGTAACGCCTCTATAAGCTATAGACACAAGAATCTTCCAGAGACGTAAGCACGCCGCACAGATGTCTGCATGTCGTACAGCTGTCCCCGATAGTTATTCCTCTGTCGACACACAAAACGGATGCCAAGTGGAATGAAGGCAGTGGACTTATGTGGAATTTAGCCTTCAATTTTGGTTTTCTAAAGTGAAGAAGGGAAAAAGGGGAATTTGCATAAGGGGTGAAAATTTTCTCCTATACAGTTAGAAGCATGTTAGTAATCTAATAAAGTGAAAAAATTAAAACACATGCTGAAAAATTATTGTTAAATTTCTTACCAGAGTTGGGCGTTGCTATTCATGATAGCGTCACTCTAGTGAATTTGGGCGTCGCTCTGTAGAGAAAATGGTGAGCACAATAGTGTCGCCATTTTGAGGTGCATCATCATTTGTAAATCTTTGATACCTCTAAAAATTATTAGCATCGGTGTTTGTTTAATTAGCATTGGGATATTAAATAAGCGTGGTTGTTTCAGATTATGATAGCGTCGCTATATGGTGACACCCAATAAAGTACATCAATGAAATTTTTTTAAGCGTCACTGTTTCTTGCAAAAGTTAGAAATAATGGAATTCAAGATAGAAATTGATTAAATTTGATTGATTTTTCCCTCCTAGCGCCAGAATATGATCGGATGGATTAGTATGGGCCAGTTACTCTTGATCCATGAAGAATCAAAGCATAATGAAGCCAATATCATCCAATCTCAACAGGGTCATTCAAATCAAAGTTAAACTAAAAATTTGTCAAAACAAAGTATTCTAAACTACAAAAGTATTTAAATGTCTACTCTAATCATCTGAAACTTATCCCGTTGGGGGAGTGGTGTCGCATTGATGTGGAACGGCGACCCTTTCCCAATCCTGTGGATAAATGAGCTTGTTCCAATCAATTTTATTGAAGAAAACTATAGGAACTTATGAGAGATGTGTATATAAACATGATTTTAATCTAAATGAGCATGATACAAGCTAATTAAACATGATTTTATGCTAAATGATGAAGATATACAAATGCTAAGCTAATGCTAAATGGATTCTAACCTAAAAGATCCCTAATTAATTAAACAAGCTAAATGGATGCATTATGTGATCATGGAATCCATTAATGCAAGCTTAAAGCTAATTAATGCAACTAAAATGAACTAAAAGATGTTAAATGTGTGCTAAATATGAGTTTGAGTGTGAGTGATTTCAATAGCATAAGTTTTCTCTAAAAAGATAGATCTATTTGTCTCCAAATAGTGCTTTATTTATAGGAAAACAAATGAGAAATGAAGGGTTGAGATCAAAAATATTAATCAACAATCAAGGATGGAAGAAATTGGAGGCATGGATCATGGATTCTCATCAATGGGTGAGAACGCAAGATGAGATTTAATCAAGGGTTCCCATTCCCTCAAACAAACACACTTTCAACTTGTCCAAGAGGTCATAAGTTAACTTGCACAAGAGGTCACAAGTTAACTTGCTAAAGAAGCTAAGTTTGTTGAGAAAAAGGAATATATTCCCCTTTTTCAAATGAGTGAGGAGAGAGAATATTCTTTGGAATATTCTCATGGGTGAGAAAAAATGATATTTAGTTAATTAGAACTAAATTAAATTGTACAAAAGGGGAAGGAATATTCCATGGAAATATTATTTTTGGAGGAATGTGTAGAGGAATATTCCCTTGCAAGTGGGGGGGATTGGATTTAATTGATAATTAAACAATATTAATTATGCCATTGGGGGATTTAGAAGAAATAGATGATATTCATTAAATAAAATGGTTTAATGAATGGGGGAAAGGTGGAATGATATTTAATTAAATAACTTAGGGTTATTTAATTAAATAAGAGGATTCATGGAATTAAATTAAATAGTTTGATTAATTTAATTTAATAGGATGAAGTGTTAGCATGAAAGGGGCTGAATTGACCTGATTAAATTAATGAGGTTAATAGGTGAAAATGGTGCCATTAATTAACAAGCTAGGATAATTTAATTAATTAAGCGAAAAGAGGATGGGTTTCAAGAGGAAATGATGTTAGCATACCTAATTCAAGTGTATGATATGATTTGAGACATTTTTCAGTGTCTACAGAAACCAATGGTCCTAAAACTTAGAAATAATTTTTTTATATCACACCTCCCAAACTAGGAAACTTTTGGTCTCCAAAAGCTCATCAAATTTGAAAGTGAGTCAAGGAATGCTAAAACCCAAGATAACTCAAGAATCATTCTCAACATGGCTTTCCAACACCCAAACGTACTCATCCTTACAAATAAGAATAAACACCCATGGACACAAACCTACTATATGATCAATCCAAGAAACACATAAGAAAACATAAGAAATAAAACCGCGTGCATGGATCTTTGAAGGTATCCTTTGAATCTTGGGTTCCTAACCTCCACCCAAGTGCGAACTCTTGACCTCACAAAGTAACTTAAGAATTGGACACATTATCTTTCTCACATTTGTCATTTCTCTTGCTAAGTATGCATCCCTTACACACTCCTCACTCCAAATCCTTTATGCTTTTCAAAAAATCTTGCAACAACACAAATTGTAATATTTTTTTTTCTCTCTAAAGAGAAATTATAAATTATCCTAATATAATCGCGTTGATTTCTTCACATTAAATCTTGTAACATTACATGAAAAATCACAAACCTTGCCCAATTATGTTTATTTATAATCTTGAAAAATAATACATAGGAGACACACCATCAACATGTAACAAATGTAGGTGATTGGACAAGTGATTGTTTGCAAGCTTTGGCGGGTGAGGGTTTTTTCCTACATGTAGTGTTGCATGTTGGCCTATGTGGCCTGGTGAGGTCGTGGGCTACCTCCTTGGTCTATCTAAGAGAGGTGTGGGGTTTTGGTGGCCTCTTTTTATGTTGGTCACCATTCTTTGGGGTTTTCTTTATGTTTTTTCTCCTTCATGTTCCATTTTGACACATCTTTGTGTGATTTTTGTGGGCTTTTAGTTTGTGTAGGCTGCATGGCCCATGTAGGGGGTCTAAGGGACCCCTATTCGGTTTCTTTTAAATATAATATCTTCAGTGGTGACTCTTCATCCTCTAGTCATGAGGATGCTATTAATGTCCTCTTGCAATTGGTAGAGGAGTCAAAGAACAATCAATCTTAGAGCTTTTGACCAAAACCCAATGGGTGTTTGAAGAGATGTAAAGATCATTCGATGGTGGTGATCAACCCAGATGCAGTAGCTAATGATGTGTTGTATCTATCTAAGCATGTGCTAATCTATAAGTTTATGGGGGTTCACATTTCCTTACCTTTTTCTGGAGAATTGGGTCCACAACAACTGGAATTCTAAAGGAGACTTGGAAATCATTTTGGGAGCTAATGGCTATTTCTTTAAGGTCTTCTCTTGGATTGTAGATTGCAATGTGGTTTTTGAAGGGGGGTTGTATTTTCACAATTCTAGGCAATACTTTTCATCAAACCATGGCATCTTGTTTTTTATCCAACGAAAGAGATGCCATCAAGGATCCCTTTTTGGATTTATCTACCTCGTCTTTCGATGGAGTTTTGGCACAAGGAAGTCTTGCATTCTATAGCAATGTTTCTAGGGAAGCCCTTGGGTCCCTCCCATCAGAAACTTGATCTAAGGGTAACCTCTTTTGCTTGTTTGTGTGTAGAAGATAATTTAAATAACCCTTTAGCAAAGTCTCTTGAAATTATGCTAGGAGGCATGTGTTAGATTCAATAGATAGATTATGAATCCCTTCCTTTCTATTTTCATACTTGCCATGAATATGCGAATTTTTAAGGGAATTTCCCCAAGTTGCAAGCTAAAATCCAATAGCCTACGCTAGGTGTGCATGCAAATAAATTCCAAAGTAAAAGATAAAGCACTAATTCAGAATGAGGAGCCATGGGTTTGTACCTATGAAATCCTAATCAAAATAAAAGGTGTCAAACCACCAAAATAAAGCCATGCTCAGAGAGACCTCTAGCAACAGTTTTGACGTTCTTGAAAGTTTTGAGGAGTTGGATTCAATGGAACATGATCTCAACTTTGGGACTCAGGTTTTTCAAGGATTGGATCATGTCATCCAATACCCTTAGTTCCCTACTCCAAAAGATGACATGCAAGAAGCTTCAAAGGAAGGACTTGTTCTCTCTTTGTCCCTAGTTGAACCGGGGGCTTTTGGATAGGAGAATGTGGTGTATCTTGTGGATGACTCAGTTCCTACTCCCTTGGAATATTTTCCTCATGAGAACATAGGTACTAATGAGTTAAATGAGTTGGAGACTAATTTTGGGCCCAAGGATGATGGTAAGAAGAAGAATGAGCCTCCCCTAGGCATCCACTAGAAGAGTTCAAATAAAGTGACTGGTGATAATATGGCTAAAGTAGTAAGGAAGAGGTACTTGGAGAAGATGAAGATTATGGGAGAATCTTTGGTGGAATCTAGTGCTATTAAGACATTGGAAACCCACTTTGCTTCCTCTCATAAATGATTGTGATATCCTAGAATGCTAGGGGTTTGAGTAGCATCCCTAAACAAAAGGATTCTCATGATTTAGTTCGAGATCATAAACTAGATATTCTCTTCATTTAGAAGACCAAGCTCTTTGTTGAAGAAATGACGAAGACTACACCCAAAATTTGGAGGAGGATCTCAAGCTTTTACTGGAGGCGTGGCATGTATTTGGGACCCCTGCGAGATCTTGCCTCTTTGGTGGATGGCTAGAAGGAATTCCCTCTCTTTTGGCATCTTATTTTGATCTGGGTGTGATGATTATGCTCACCAATGTGTATGCACCTAATGAGTTTCCTAGTAAGACTATGCTCTGGTCTCACATAAGATTTATTCGCTCTCTTGCTCCTTCTTGCCCTTGGATTTTGGTAGGAGACTATAATTCTATATGCATCTTGGAGGAAAAATTGGGGGAGATATCCATTTGGGGCCTTCTTCTTCCTTGCTTTAGGACAACATCAAGTTTCTTAATTTAGTGGAAATTCAACCCATTAATGGGACCTTTACCTGGTGTAATTGAAGATTTGGGGAGGGTTTTATTTTTGAGAGGTAGGATAAATTTATTGTCTTTGTTGAATGGATTTGTAATAACTGTACTTCTTCCTCTGATACCCTAGGGTGGAAGGGCTTATATCATTGGACAATTAAGTTATCCTCCTATCGGTTCTTCGTGGTCAAGCAACCCCCCTTTAAATTTCAATTGATGTGGCTCAAGGATCATAGCTTGCACCAAATTATGGATGAGTGGTGGGGTGAAGGGAGGCCTTCCTTTGATACTATAATGTTCTCTTTCTTCAAGAGGCTCCAATTTTTCAAATTCAAGCTTAAGAAATGGAATAAACAAGTTTTGGTAACCTCTTTCATAGGCAAAAATAGATTCAGGATCAGCTAGAAAGCATCATGTTCAAAATCAAGGAAGAGGGGATGATAGTGGGATTGCTTCATAAAGAAACCAAATGCTCTAGAGAGCTTGTGGAATGGGAGCTACAAGAGGAGAATTTTTGCAAAAAAAACTCTCAGATTCATTAGCTTTAGGAAGGTGACAGGAATACTGCATTTTTTCATAATTCGGTAAATGTGCATAGAGGTGGGAATATTATTACGTCACTCATGTCAAATCAAGGGGAATAGTTAAAATTACATCAAGCTATTATAGAGGAGGTGGTATTTTTCTTTTCTTCTCTATTCTCAGATAATGGTCCTATTTCCTTGGAGGAGGAGAATTTGGTTTTTGATTGTATCACTCCTTTGGTCTCGGTGGAGATAAATATCTCCCTTTTGGCACCCATCTCTTTGGGAAAGCTTGAGGATATTGTCTTCCAAATGAAGAATGCTAAGGCCCCTGACGTTTATGGTTTTTTAATTGAGTTCTTTCAAGAATTTTTGGATATGATCAAAGTGGATTTGTTGGAGGTGGTTCGAGAGTATTATACTAACAAGAAGATGCCCAAGGATTAAATTCTACCTTCCTTGCTTTAATTCATAAGAAAGAGGGTACTAATTCCTTACTCTTTTTAATATATTGTGTTGTGTAATGTGACCTACAATATTATCACTAAGTCAATTGCTAAAAGACATAAGAGGTGTTTGAATCCCTTGATTTCTCTAGAATAGGGTGGTTTTTTCAAGGGTAGGAAAATTGTGGATGGTGTGGTCGTGGAAGCTAAAGCTATTCATTTCATGTCGTCTTCCAAAGAAAAATCCATGATCATTAAATTGGATATGTCTAAAGCCTATGATAGAGTCAAGTGATTGTTCCTTCAACATCTGCTTTTGTATTTTGGTTTCCATACAAAGTAGGTCCCATGGGTTATGAGTTGTGTGACCACGTCTTCTTCTCTATTCTTGTAAATGGCTCCCCCTCGCCTACATTTTTTGTAGGTCAAGGAATCAAGCAAGGGGGGCCTCTTTCCCCTTATCTTTTTATTCTGATGGTTGAAGGTTTTGGGAGGTTGTTGAAACAATATAGGGATAGAGGCTCTATTTGTGGTTGTCACTGGGCGTAGATTTTGGAAGCACAAACTCATCTCTAGTTTGTTGATGATATCACTCTCAAGGGTGTTGCTAGGATTGAGGAGGCTGTTAAATTTAGGAAGGTTCTAGATGTTTATCTAGCTGCATCTGGCTAGCATATCAATGAGGGTAAGTCTCATACCCTTTTCTTCAATAATCTCACTTTGATTCAATGCAAAATAGCCAAAATTCTTCATTTTTAGATTGGTAATCTTCCTTTGGAGTATTTTGGGATCTCCCTCTATGTTGGCACCTTGAAGAGGAATTACTGGCAAAATATCTTAGACAAATTTCTCTCGAAGGTCAACCATTGGACCTTTAGATGGTTATCTTTGGTTGGCAGGGTGACTATTGTGTCTTCTATCCTCCAGACTCTTCCTCTTATAGGTTCATAGTGTTATTTGCTCCCAAGAGTGTGCTCAAGGAGCTTGACTCCCTTACCAAAAAAATTTATGGGCAGGGAATCTTGACAATGGATTTTGTTGAGTTGGGACCAGGTTTGCAGACCAAAGGAGAATGGTGGTCTTAGGCTTAGGCAGTTGAAGCATAATAGTCTTTCTTTGGCTACAAAACTTTATTAGAGGTGGTGTAAATATCTAGGGCATCCATGGGTACATGTTATGAACCACAAATACTTAGGAGGGGTGGCTAATGAGGATATTCCTTGAATGGATTTGTCTAGTAAAGGTTATATGATTTGGAGCACTATTAAGAGGGGCTCAACCCTCATTCAGGAGGACCTTTCTTGGATCATTCACAAAGGGGAGCAAGCTCTTTTTTGGACTGATCCTTGGAATGTTCACCCTCTAATTCTATCATCTTTCCCTCATCTTTGACCTTTAAGTGGGATTTTTGTGGTTGTTGGTTGGTCCAGGGTGAGTAGTTTCAAATTCTCTTCTTATTTGGGAGGCACTAGAGTTTATTAGTGGAAAAATATTGATAGTTAGCCAGATGGCAGTTCTCAAGAAGAGTGAAATATTTTGGAGTATATTCTACTTGAGAGGCCTTTTTGTTCTTTAGATGATGGTGATTTACTAGCTTAGGTGCATGAATCTAAGGGTATCTATTTTTTTTCTCAAGGGTATGCTGCTCTGGTGCCCCACCATGCTGAGGTGAGATATTATCCTTGGTGGAAATTTATCTAGAACAAGGTTGGGTGGACTAAGTGTAATATGTTCTTATGTTCTTTGAGTCATAACAAATGCCTCACTTAGGAGAATATCAGGAAACAAGGTTTTTGTGGTCCATCTCTCTATTTTTTATGTGGATGCACTAAAGAATGTACGACTCACCTATTTTTGCAATGCTCTTTTGCTATGGAAATTTAGAGACTTTGGTGGAAGATTTGGAGAAGACCATTTAGGTTTGCTTTATCTTTGCAAGAATTTTTGGAGAACTTGGGACATCCTCCCATATATGCCATGTTTGGTGGCTGCTTGGGAGTTGGGACCTCCCATTATTATCTAGCAGATTTGGCTGGAGAGGAATCAATGCATTTTTGTGAGTGGCATCAAATGGCTTTGCAGGTTTGGTTCAAGGTGCAGAGTATTTTGAAAGAAACTATCTCATCTAAATTTTACTTGGGAGAGTCTATGTCGTCATCAAACATGCAAATAGCTTCTAGACTAGAGCTTTCTTCTTCCCTAGTCCCCCAAGGGAGTAGAGGAAGTAGGCTAAAACCTTCTAAGAAAGTGAATAGAGTGGTAAGATGGCATCCTCCTCTTGAAGGTACTCTCAAGATTAACACGGATGGTTTTGCTCAAGGAAAGGACTAGGGGAAGCAGGCTAAAACCTTCTAAGAAAGTGGATAGAGTGGGAAGGTGGCGTCCTCCTCTTGAAGGTACTCTCAAGATTAACACTAATGGTTCTACTCAAGTAAATCTTGGGAATGCTAGGATTGGAGGAGTGGGTTGTGATAGTAGTGGTGCTATACATTTTTTCTTCTCCATTCACATGGGTGTGCAGTCTAACAATTAGATGGAGGCTTTTTCTATTCTTAAAGCTCTAGAGAGAACCTATGAGTTTGGTTGGAGGGATGTGATTTATGAGGTAGATTATATGATTTTGGCCTCTCTCCTTAATAAGAGATATTTTTAGGACTCTTTGTGGAGATTGGTCTTAATTGTGAAGCAAATTCTTCATCTTGCTTCGAACTTTGAAACCATCTCATTTGTTCATATTCACAAGGAATGGAATAGGGTTGTGGATTTCCTTGCTAAATGGTCCTCTAATGGTTGGGAGGCATGGAATATGGTTGAATGGAGATAGTTGGACTTGGATAAAAGCAACACTTTGTCTAGATATCCTCATGAGGATCGGAAGGTGTATCCTTGTGTTAAGGCTAGATGGTATCTTTTGGCTTGGGTTGGTTGATGAATCGTTTCTATATGGTTCTATTTTGGAGTTGGGGAGTAGTATGTCTTTTGATGAATTTGGTCATAAGGGCCTCTTGTACCTAGTTTCTCTTTCTTGAATAAATTTTTTCACCCCTTTTTATTAAAAAAACATGCAACAAATGTGCTACCATAAATAAATGGAAATGAGAGTATGCAATTAAAATAGAGTGCTCATCACATAGACAACTCAAAAAGGAACAAACCAATAAACCAATTGGAGTTCCACTCATCAATAGAGATAAAAAAACCTCCTTTAATGAACCACACACTGTCCACCTTTTTAAAATCCTCTTTGAACCACAAGTGTACTAAATATTACTCTCAAACCTTGCTATCCACATTTTTTTTTGGAAACATCTTGCAACTCTTCTACTAGTGCATTCAACATCCAAATCCTTCACTTAGTAATAGAATCGAGAAACCACTACACATAATGATATGCTAACAAAATCTAGGCTCTATAAAACACTTACTTTGGCACCTCTTGATTTTTAAATAAGGAGGTCAATATCACTTTTCTATTTGCGAGTGAATTCAAATGAAAACTCAAAAAAATACCTAAACATTCACTATTAACCACTTATAATGGATTTCAAACTATTGATGACACACACAAATCAAGGGAAACATAGATAACTTCTTAGAATTTGAAAAATAACAATTGGAAACACATACTCAATTGCAAAATGTACAAGAATTATAGCTAGATGAACCCTCAAATAGGGAGAAAACTCAAGAAAGAGTGAGAATTACTCCTCTTGTTAGTATTTCATAGCTAGTAAAAGTGCCTCTTACACTTTGATAAAGCTATACTTCACATTTTTTTTATAAAAATGGGGTAAATTTTTTATTGAAATAACAAGAAGAAATACAGAAAAAGCCAAGAGACAATAAGGATTCCCCAAGGGAATCCCAAACAAAACTAATTACATATTCTTGTCCTCCAAAATAACCTTTTCCAAAGACACCACATAATCAAAAGGCAAAAGGCCCCAATCTCTAACATCCCACTCCTCCTCATGCTCTAAAGCCCACATGGCCAAGCAATCCACCACTTTGTTCCACTCCCTAGGAATATGACGAAAGGAGATATACTCCAAAGAACTACATAGACTCAAAATATATTTAACCACCAATGCTAGTTGTCATCTATCTCCCTCCAACCTTTATTCATTTAGCATATCAACAACAATCTATGAATTAGATTCATAAATAATTTGTCTCCAATTGAGGAACACCCTCTTTCAACCACATAAAGAATTGCAAGGGCCTCCATAAGATTATTGGTTTGCTACCATTTATACACAAAAAAAAAGAAGAATACCATATCACCTCCACTATCTCTGCCAATGCCACCAATCCTCACATGTCCAAGGTTTCCCCTAGAGGAACCATCAGTATTCACCTTCAGGATATCACAAGACAGGGGAGTCCACTTACCCTCCCGTTGAATTTTTTGATTGGTATGATGAGGTATTTTACCAATAAGTAGCCCATCCCACCAACCTTTGGCTTCAAGCTCCTTATGATAACCACATCACTAGGATCCACAGTATTAGACAAATCACATTTCACATAAATAGTCTCCTAGACCATATTGAGGATATTTTGTCATAATTGAGCCACCCCCATTTGCACATCCTGAAATATCCTTTGATTCCTTTCCAACCACAGATTGATAATAAAAGTGGGTCCAATGATCCAAGAAATCTTACAAAAAGAGGTCTAAGTAGGAAGTATGCCCATACTATTCCAAAACTCGACCAAGGAAGAGGCATGAACACAAGCATGATTTTAAGCCCCCACCAGAAGTGCCAAATCTCTTGAGCAAAAGGGCATTGGAAGAACAAATGAGGGAAATTTTCCTCACTGCTCTTACAAAGGACACAGATATAAGGGCCCTGAAAGCCTCTCTTCTGTAAATTCTCTGAGGTAAGGAATCTATTTTGGACCACCAACCATAAGAATAAATTACATTTAGGCCAAAAAAATTGTTCCACACCTGCTTCCACCAAGGCACACCAACCCTCCCAAGTACCTATCTATCCAAATCCAAATAGCCTGAGGCAAATTAAAATTTTCCCTTTGGATTAGCACCCCAAGCCAGAATATCCCTTCCTAAAACAGAATTGCATATTTTATTAGCCAAAATCCTAGCAAGCTCCTAACGAGCCTCCTCAGTGCCTCCCAATAGCCATTCCTATAGAACCTTCCATTGTGTCACCTCCACTTGACCTAAAGCCTGAACCATTTTAAAATCTTCCACCTTACTCGAGCCAATAGCAAGTAAACTGTTACAAAGGGGTTGTAAATGAGGAAACATAGTCAAAATGGGGGGATGCCCATCCCATGAATCATGTCAGAAAAGGGAATTGGAGCCCCAATAGTAAATCCAAAAGAGACCCTTCTTGATAAGCTTCACCCCTCTTTTGAGAGTATCCCAAATCATGGACCCCTTCCCTAAAAGGCCATATCAAGGCACATCCACCGAGATCACCCCCTAAAGATACTTAAGAGTGAGAATTCTAGCCCAATCCTAATCTTGGCAAGTACACCAACACTAGTATAACTTAGCAGATAAGAAATGGCCACTCAAATCCATAGGGTCAAGCCTAAGACCACCCACCTACTTTGGCCTATAAATAGAATCCCACTTCACAAGGCTCCATTTCGAAGAAGATAAATTACTGGCCCAAATAAATTGATAGGAAAGAGCATTAAACTCCTTAACAAAGCACGAGGGAGCAACCTACACAAAACATCTATAAATAGAAAGGACCTAGACTACCGACTTCAAAAGAGTCACATGCCCAACCGACGAAATCCACCAACAAGCCCAATGACTAAACCGCATATGAAACTTATCCAAAACATCCTAATAAATATCTCTAAGCTGAGATCCCACCAAGATGGGAATCCCAAGATAAGATAGAGGGAGAGAGCCAATTTGAAACTGGATAATTCGAGCAATCCTGCTTTGAATAGAATGAGGCGCATTGAAGAAGAATATTGAAGACTTTCTCTCATTGATATTTTGACCATAAGCAACCAAGTAAGTGTCAAAAGTTTTCCTAAAATTCACTACTTCCTAAATTATGGCCATACCTATCAAAGTTGTATCATCCACAAACTGCAAGTGAGAATCAGGAGGCACCCTACCACCCCAGCTCCAAGCTTGAACCAAACCTTGATTAACCTAAGACTTGATAAACCTTCCTAGCCCCTTAGCCATAATAATGAATAGGTAAGGAAAAAGAGGATCCCCTTCACAAAGATCCCTAGAAGTACTAAACAACTCTGAAGGCTCACCATTAATACAAACAAAAAATGGAAGTAGAAGTAACAAAGCTCATGACCCAATTAATCCACTCTCTATCAAATCCAAAGGCTTGGAGAACTTTCTATACGAAGGCCCATCTAACCCTATCATAAGCCTTAGCCATATCAAGTTTTATTAACATGGATTTCTCCTTGGAAGATGCCATAGAGTGAATGCCCTCAGTAGCAATCACCACCCCCATCAAGAATTTTCCTACTAACAACAAAACCACCTTGTTCTTCATAGATCAAAGAGATGATCCAAGGTTTAAGTCTCTGAACAATCAATTTAGTAATAATTTTGTAAACCACATTATAGAGAGCAATAGATGTAAAGTGATCCAAACAATTAGCTCCTTCCCTTTTGGGAGTAAAAGCCAAAAAAGGTAGAATTCAAAGCACGTAGCATTTGATTATTGCTTTGTGTCTCCTGAACCACCTCTAGGAGATCCAATTTGACAATTCCCCAAAACTCCAGAAAGAAGAATTCAATAGGAAAGCCATCCATACTTAGGGATTTACCTTTTTCATTTGGAACACAACCTCTTGCAATTCTAACAATGAGATAGGGTGCATGAGATCCACATTCATCTCATTAGAAACTAAGGAGGGAATTCAATCCTTGAAATAAAGTTCTCCTCACCATAAGCAAAGAGAGATTCCTCAATAAACAACTCTAAAAGAAGCAAGAATCCTACCTAGAAATCTCCCATAGAAGCCAACTACACCCCCTCTGATGACACCAGGGAGAAAATAATATTTCTAATCCTTCTAGCTTTAATTGAGTTATAGAAAAAGGTAGTATTATGATCCCCTTCCTCGAGCCAATCCACTCAAGACTTTTGCTTCCAAAATATCCCTTATTTCAAATCATTTGTAAGACCATGATCCCAAATCTAGCGAGTGATAGCGTCTACCCTAGCTTGAGCTGACATCTTTTTGAATTAAAGGTTTCCAAAGCATTGCTTGTTCCACTTCTTGAGCCTATACTTTGCAAACTGTAATCTCTTAGTAAAGGAGTACATAGCCCTACCATGAGTAGGCTTCCCTTGAAGCCATCAACCATCATAAGGTCATAAAGAGAGGGATATTGCAACCACATTAGCTAGAACTTAAAGGACAGGTTCCTAGGAGCTCTGAATGAAACAAAAAAAATCTTAATCAACTAGTGGTTAGACCCTTTCCAATCTAAAATCTCAGAGTTGGTAGTCCACCTAACTCCAACCCAAAAGAAAGAGACGAGAAATATGTCAAGCCTCTCAGAGAGAATTATCACCATAGCTCCTATTGTTCCAAGTGAAAATCCCATTGTTTAGCTTCACATCAACTAAATTTAAAAGATCTATATTGTCCCTTAGAAGGTTAGCAGACGAATCAAGCCTGACATTCCTACCAAGTTTTTCCTCAAGACAAAAAACCACATTAAAGTCTCTAGTTATGACTCATGGAAGCAAGGGAGCTAGTGCTCGAATACATCTAACATGAGACCACAACCGAGCTTTACCAATAAGATCAGAAGGAGCATAAACATTAGTAAAGAGGAAAGTTTCACGCGAATCCAAACTAGAAGCAATCGCAGACATAGAAGAGTGACTCGAACTACAACAGAGAGGAACAAGATTCCTTGGATCCCAAAAATAGGCCACACCACCAAAATTGCCATGAGCCCCAATACACTAACACAAGCCAGAAGACTAGATGTAGGAAGCTCTATTCAACATGTAATCCATAGATAATTTAGTTTCTTGAATAAAGACAATATCAGGATAATGAGTACTAATCATATCACAAATAAACTTTTATCGAGGGATGTTATTCATACTCCTCACATTCCATGAAAGAACAATCACTTTTTAGAGTGGGAGAAGTGAGATTCAATGGTTTTTACTAACCCCGATTCCACCAAATTCTCACCAATTAATTTAACCTTCTCTGAGTCCTTGCGACCTACCTTAGAATCCTTATCTGAAGGCCCCTTTTTAAGAGGCTTTTGCTACAAACCCAAAACATGCCTCTAGTCCTACTATTCTTCCTAGAATCCAAAGCCTCCCTTGCCTGAGAAGGAACCAAGTCTGCCAAGGTTCCCAACCCCTGTAAAACCAAAGGCCCATTTGGATCTAGCTCAACTTGAATCTGAGATGGCGCATTTGTAGCCATTTTCTTAACTTAAGCTTCCCCCAAAGGCAACTTTAGAAGGTCATTTCCTTTATCCCTTGATAAATCCACTCCCAAGGACCCAACATGAGTTGATAGCTCAATCAGAATCCCCTCCTCTTGAACCATCCTCTAAAGCCTCAAGTTGATTGAAAACCCCATCATATTGCTTGTTCTTTAGGGTCCTCTTCTAACCAAAACCTTTATTGTGAGGCCTGACCAAGATGAAACCCTCCTTGTCAGCTACACCAACAACCAAAGGAGCCTTCCCTTTATCATTTTTGGGTTTTGAGCTAGGGATAGAGTTAGCTTCACCATCTTCTTGATTGAACTAAGTACATTTCCCTTGCAGATACCCATACTCATTACATAAACAACATATGAATGAAAGAGTTTCATAGTCTAGCTATTGAATCCCTGAATCGGATCCAAGGCATAATTCTAGAGAGTTTGGAAAAGGGTTATTTAAACCAATTTAAACACAAACATGAGCATATATAATCACCTTTTGGTCAAGATTCTACTAATTTGAACCAACTGGCTTACCAAGAAGCAAAGCAATCATATGCAGAATGTCACTCCTTCAAAACTCCAGCAGGAGGCTGGAAGAAAAACCCAGATGAGAACTCATGTAGGAAGCTCGTTAACCAAATTGAAACCCACATGTCATGGTTTCATAAAAAGCCCAACCTGATTGAAAAATAAGGCCCCCATTCAAAACCCCTATTTCGGTCTATCGTGCATGTAAACATAGCTATAAAATGATTGTTGGCAACCAACTTTATCTCCATATCACCCTTGGGGTTCCAAAACTTTTGGGTCCAAGATTCCAAAAATGGCAATGAGAGATGAATCCCCATGAAATTACAAATCAATGCATGATTGCTCAAGTAAACTACATCTTTTGCAATAAACTCCAGTTGGATCACCAAAACCGGATGATCATGGGATCACTCCAAACAACCATTCACTTTCTTGATTTTAGGAATACCTTTCTCAAAGGAAGGGTTGTCGCCATCCAAAAACTTATTTGAATGCTCCATAATCTTTGCATTCCTAAAAAAGAAGGATCTACATGATCCATACCTCTAGGAAACTCCATACACAAAATTTAATAATCCCAAAATAAATAAAAAAGACCAAGAAGTCACCCTCGTTGCCAAAAGGCATCAAAACAAATGACCACATGTAGCAAACCAAGAGTAAGAATAAACACAATGTAGAAAGAAACACAACAAAAAACCCCATGGAACAGCAACAAATATCTCGCAACACCACCCAACACTAATCCCCCCCAACCCAGGCACCAGCAAGACCAAATGCCCACATGCAACCCCAACACACAACAAAAAAGAATCGGCTAGGGTTTCCCCTAGCACGCGTGGATGCACAGAGGCTCCCTCACCATCACATATTTTTTATACTTCACATTTTTAACTACCATACAATTTTACATATAATTTAAAAAAAATTATATCTATAACAAACTCTATTACAAAAAGATGAAATTCTACCATTGTAAAATGAGAGATAGATTCACAACCACCGAATCTAATGGATAATAAAATCCTAATACCTCTATGAATCGAGAACCTATCACAAAGGCTAATAATAAATGTTTATAATACCCTTGACATCCTCGATCCCACATAGTAGTTTTAGATCTACTATTACATGTAACACTCTCTCTCCATGAACGAATCTACTACAACACTCCTATAGCAACCTTAAGATGGACTAAAACAACCACAAAATGAGATCTCACACCTTCTTAGGTGTGTAGAGGCTATATATGACCTTTATAGGGCCTCCAAAATGTAGAAAGATAGAAATCCAATTAGCCAAATGGAAGATCAAATGCTAAATACTTAAAAAACACTCATAATGCACATCAAAATAAATTTGTCAATTTCAATAGTACAATTTTGCTTGTTTTGAGTGAGTTATTACTTTCACAAAGTATCAAACTTACCAAAATTAATTTTCCAAATTATTTTGAGGTTTGCAACTTTGATCATAGACTTCTTAGAGATGTCCCATTTCATCCTTAGGCATTCTCTTAACCTCTTCATTCATAAAAAGACAAATTCTTTCTCTCCAATGAGCACAAAAAATATTAACCTGGTGGTCATAGCACTTAGAACTATTTATTTGGAGCAAGAGAACACCAACCATCCTTGGGATCAAGATTAGGTGCATAAGACAATGTAATTTCTTGAGGTAATCATGTTGGTATAATCAATCAAGTAGGAGAATACAAAGTAGTCTATTATTTAGCAAATTAAAAAAATGGTAAATATTTATCATTTATTGTAATTGTAGTTAGGGTAAAAATTTAGGGAAAATGCATAAACAAATTAAAATGAAACCCTAACAATGCACAATGAAGCACAAGGCAACATGAAAATTAAAATAATAAACACAAACGGAAGCCTATCTCCATATTATGCTCGATTTATCTCCATTGCTCTTCTCCACCTCGCATGAGAATGCAATATTTTGAAGGTTTGATTGTTGATTGCTCAATTTCGCAGGATGATGATAAGATGTAGATGATAGAAGAAAAATAGATAGATGAAAGATGAAAAGATTGAAGGAAATTTTGGCAGAGTGTGGATACTAGAAGAAGATTCCCCCAAATGAGAAGATGGGAGCCCAATTTATAGACTTTCGAATGAGAAGATGAGTTAGAAGGGAAACTTGCATTTAAAAGTGAGTGAGGAAATTAGAGTAAAGTAAAAAAGAGAATGGAAGCTTTCATTTACACTCAAATCATTCCATTCGAAACTCAAATGAGCGTCATAGAAGACTATGACAAAAACTATGACAAACTAGAGAGAAAATGGGAAAGGGAAAAATGAGGTGGAATTAATAATTCAAAATTATTAATTCCACTCATTTCCTAATTAGCCAATTTATAAAATAATAAATTGTGAGAAGAAAGGAATAAATAAATATTCATTTATTTATTCAAAAAAGGGGGACATGTTAGTGAAAGGGGATTCAATAATTATTTAATTATTCATCCTAGGGAAGAATGATCAAAATGATTCAAAACTCCAACCCTAATGTTGAATTAGGTCCCAACAGTGATTGATAAAGACAATTAATCGAAAAACATGACAAAATTAATGACAACTGACCAAAGTTGATTGAAATTGAGTGAAAATGATAAGGAGATCAAAAAGACCTAGGATTTGATAATGATTTGATAAGAATAAGAAATTGGTAATGACAAGAGATGACAATAATGATGAAAATTGATTGAAAATGATTGATAAAGAGGTTGATAATTAATGACTAACTAACTATCAACAAAGGTTCATTTAGGATAGATTGATCAAATAATAAAATTTTCGATCATGATGATTCAAGACCAAATGTGATTAAACAAGTTTGTTAGGGTGCGAAAGGAGTCAAAAGGAATGAAATGAAAGAATAATAATGACACAATGTTCCAAATGATAAACATCAAATGTGACATAGAAGAAATGTTAAAATTAGGTTTTGTGACACAAGCATAAACCAATTTTGAGTGTCTACATTTTGCCCCTCTTTGAGACAATGTGATTCTGAGCATTGTTTCAAAGAAGAAGTGAAAGATCATGCCCTAGTAGACCAAGGAAGTGAGGAGTAAGATGAATGAAGAAAAGGGATGATAGGAGAATATGATGATGTAAAATTTATGAAAAAAATGGGATGATGACGTAGGATATGATAATGATGATGATGCCCCCTCGAGAGGATAGGCGGGTTGGACAAACACGGATATGCTCTCGAAATGAATGAGACCATAAAGGAGGGATAAGATGAATGATACAAGATAAGAATTAGATGAAAAAGAAGAATGACACACTATGTTGTAATAAGTGAGCAATCATATGTTTGATATAGCACTAGATGTTATGCACCAAGGTATAAAGACCAAGGTGATGATGTGCCTCATGCCCCAACGTAATACAACCTTGTCTAGATACAAGATATGAATATTAGTTGGGAGTTATGCGGATTTGATGCAAATGCAAGATAAAAATGATAACACACACAAGTAAGAAAGAAAGCATGCACAAATTATACAAAAACAAACAAGGTATTGCCCTTGTCAAGCTATAAACTAATGATTAATTGATTGATTGATGGGTTGATGATGATAGTGTTGTCATTGTGGGGAACAATATATCCCTAGAACAACACAAGGATGATTTATTAATTGATTGGGGTTAAAAAAAGATTAGGATCAAGACCATTGATGTAATTGGATAATTTGACTTGTTTGATTGACTTGATTATTATGGTTTTAAGTATTGATTTGCATTTGGATTATTGCTTGGAATGATTGAAGATGATTGATTTGAAGATTTGGATGATAATTTTTTGATTTGATTTTATGATAACAATTGGATTGATTAGAAGAATGGGTTTGATTAGAAGAAGTGATGTGATTGGATAATTTGATGAAAAAATTGATTTGAAGGATTAATTTGAAGAAGTGGTGATGATATATTCATAAGTAAAATAAAATGGAGGACCGAATGAGGAGTGCGGGTGAAGGTTTTTTATAGGCCCATGGCTAGTAAGTCATGGCCTGCATGTTCTCTTCTGCCTATGCATGTGCTTGGCGGAGCTTGGAGCGGGCTTTCTTGAGTGCAGTGTGCTTTTTGTTGTGTTGGGGGGAGTTATAGTGTGTGTAGGGGTCATTTCTATTTGGTGGAGAATCCTTGGTCCCTGGGGTGCTACGTCAGGGATCCTCTTTTCTATGCGCTGCTTTCTTTTAATTCTATCCCTCTTCAGTGGTGGTGGGGGTTTGAGGTGGGTTTCTCACCATCTCATTTTTCTCCAACCATCTTTTCTTCAAATCTCTTGCATTTTTGCGGCGATGGGTACCGATGAAACATCAGGATATACACCCTCTATGGACTTTCGTGTTGCATTTGGAATGAAATCACCTTCTCCTTCAATGAGGGTTGTTGAGAATAGTTTGTTTAACAATGATTTTGGGGTCAGAGGGTTTTCTTTGTCTGGAGGACCTTGAATTCCTAAAATCAATGGTTGTCTAGAGCGATGCAAAGAAAGGCCGATGTTGGTGATCCAACCAAATTCAATTATGGAGGATATTGAGTATTTCTTGAAGCATGCTTTGATTTGTAAATTCATGGGAATGCGGGTCTCGCTCCAATTTTTGGATTTGTTGGCATAGCGGACTTGGATTTCGGAAGGAGAAATGGAAGTGATGTTGTTGGTGAACAATTATTTCATGGTGGTTTTCAAC
>VDFB02330269.1:190043-224200 GCA_007258455.2 Sequoia sempervirens
TTCTAACCTTGTACCGGTAACAAAGCCAAATGGGCTAATCTGTGTCTGTACAGATTTCAGAGACCTAAATAAAGCATGCCCAAAAGATGACTTTCCTCTACCGAATATTGATATTATAGTGGACCTCACAGCAGGATACAAGATGTCCCTCATGGATGGTTTCTCTGGCTATAATCAAATTCGCATTGCCCCCGAAGATCAGCACAAAACGACATTTACTTGCCCATGGGGTACATACTATTGGAATGTCATGCCATTTGGTCTCAAAAATGCAGGTGCCACATACCAAAGGGCTATGACCAAAATCTTCCATGACATGATGCATAACATAATGGAAGATTATGTAGATGACCTATTGGCTAAATCAGTAACAAGGAAAGATCATCTCAAGGTTTTAGACACAATCTTCAAGAGACTGGAACAATACAAAGTCCAGCTAAATCCTAAGAAATGTGTCTTCGGTGTCACATCAGGAAAACTCTTGGGATACATAGTTTCTAGAAGAGGCATTGAGGTTGATCCAGCAAAAGTCAAATCCATCATAGACATGCCTCCACCCAGAGGAATCAGTGAACTCATAACGCTGCAAGGCAAGGTACAATCTATTCGGTGTTTCATAGCCCAATTGGCAGACAAGTGTCACCCATTTCAATATCTGTTGCACAAGGGCATCCCCTTTGTGTGGACAGATAAATGCCAAGAAGCCTTTCAACAAATCAAAGATTACCTACTATCAGCATGGGTCCTCATACCTCCCATTCACGAGGAGAAAACCATTGATCCTATACATCTCAACAACTAGTTCAACACTAGGGGCATTACTAGCACAGAACGACCAAGAAGAAAAATAAAGAGCTATATATTACATTAGTCGAACATTGGTCGGGTGTATGAATTGAACTACACATCAATTGAATGGGCTTGTCAAGCCATGGTCTTTTCAACACATAAGCTAAGACATTATATGTTATGCCATCAGACACAATTAGTAGCAAAGATTGACCCACTGAAATATTTGCTAAGTCGAGCAGCATTAACAGGACGACTAGCAAAATGGGTTATGATTTTGAGCGAATATGACATTCAGTATGTCGAAAGAAAGGCTATAAAAGGACAAGCCATAGTGGACCAGTTGGCAGATGCACCTTTGCAAAGTGATCACCCGTTAGTGGAAGATTTTCCAGATGAGTCGATATTCAATACGAAACCTAAAGCACCTTGGCGACTCTGCTTCGACGGATCACATACAAATCATGGCTCAGGGGAAGGAATCTTGTTCATTACCCCGCAAGGAGACTCCATTCCTAAGTCTTTCCGCATTGCCTTCCCATGCAGAAACAATGTGGCAGAATATGAGGCATTAGTTACAAGACTAAGAATGGTAATAAAATGGAAGATCATAGCACTACATGTCTACGGGGATTCTCAGCTTGTCATCAACTAGGTCAATGATGACTATGACACAAAAGATGAGAAGTTGATGCCCTACAAACGGATGGTGGACAGTTTCCACACATACTTTCATATGGTAACTTTTGAATAAGTTCTAAGAGCATAGAAAAAAGCGGCATATGCTATGGCTACAATAGGCTCTCTCCTTGACATACCAAGCAATTTGCCTCAGTTGGAATTCTTAATAGAGCAATTATTGGTCCCTGCCTATGACATTCCAGAGTCAGAAATGGTCTGCGAACTTTTTGGTCTCGACTCTCCTTGGTACCAGGATATTTATGACTACCTTAAGTCTCAAACCCTTCCACCGAACTTGTCCAATTACCAAAGGAAGTCCTTCATCTGAAAATCTATAAGGTATGCCATCGTCAGTGACACCCTTTATCGCCATAGCTTTGACAACACCCTCCTTAGATGTCTTGACACTAACGAAGCACGTACAACCTTACGCGAAGTACATGACGGTATATGCGGGTTTCATTTGAGTGGTCCTACTCTAGCCAAGAAAGTAACGAGACTTGGGTATTATTGGCCGACCATTGAAAATCATGCAATAGAATATGTCAAGATTTGTCGCAAATGTCAAATTCACAGTGATTTGATCCACACTCCAGCACAGGAACTTCGGCCGATCACTTCTCCTTGGCCCTTTGCTCAATGGGGACTTGACCTCATGGGTAAGATTCATCCGACCTCGTCCAATGGCCACAAATTCATTATCACCGCCACTGAGTATTTTACGAAGTGGATTGAAGCCATCCCATTGACATATATTACAAGCAAGCAAATATCCAAGTTCATTCTTAACTACATCATTTTCTGGTATGGCCTTTCGCAATCCATCATCATCGACAACGGGCGTCCATTTAAAAACCAAGACGTTCATGAGTTATGTGAGCGATTCCATATCGAACACCATTTTTCATCTCCGTACTACCCACAAGGAAATGGTCAAGCTAAGGCGTCAAATAAAACCATTGTCAAAATCCTCAAAAAGACTGTCAATGACGCTGGCCGTGACTGGCATATACAACTCAACCCTACTCTGTGGGCTTACCGAACTAGCATTCGTACACCTACAGGAGCCACTCCATTTGCTCTAGTCTTTGGCACTGAGGCCATCCTGCCCATTGAGGTTGAAATTCCTTCATTACGAGTCTCCCTGAAGGGTTTAACTGATGAAGAGGAGTATAGACAATCGCGCTTGCACGAGCTGGAAATGCTGGAAGAAAGAAGGCAAAATTCACTGAACTATCTCCAAGAATATCAGAACCGTCTTTATTCCAGCTACAATAAGAAGGTCATGGTCAAGAAGTTTGACATTGGCGACCTAGTTCTCATGCAGAACCCCAAGAACCAAGCTGACAAAGAAAAGTCGAGAAAGTTTGAACCAAATTGGTTGGGTCCCTACATTATCATATCTTCTTTTGGTTATGAAGCCTATCAACTGGAAACTCCAAATGGAGAACAATTGACAGAGCCTATCAATAGTCTACATCTTCGGAAGTTCTATGCATAGCATCAGGGGATCGAGCTAGAAAACCATAAAATACAAAAAAAATTGAAAAATGATAAAAATCGTTGCCTTGATGAAAACTTGGCAAACAGGCATCTTGGCAACACCAAAAAAATGAGAAAAATGATAAAATGGTAAAGAGAAAAATTTCGTCCAACGGTGAAAACCTGGCAAACAAGCACTTTAGACAAGTACCATGGTGAAAACCTGGCAAATAGGCGCCATGTGTAATCAATCATTGCTCTGCCATCTACTGTCACTTTGTTTGCCTTGGCCTAGGATGAAAGATATTTCTGCCATTATCACGCAGGCCGCCACAACATTCTACTCTACCTGTCATGGTTGATAAACGGTTGACATCAAGTCCTGACGACTGCCCATCTGGTACACCAGCAACATCCCCTCCATGTCCCTTAAAAATGGCTGTCTTGGACCTGACTGGGGGCAAAATTTTTTATCATGCAACTGTAGTGGATGTCACACATGGTTTTGGCAATTGGAAAAAAGTCCTAAAAAAGACAAAAACATGGCAAAAAGTCCTAAAAAAAGACAAAAAAATTGGCAAAAAGTCCTAAAAAAAGACAAAACATGGCAAAAAGTCCTGAAAAAAGACAAAAACATTGCAAAAAGTCCTGAAAAAAGACAAACATCATAAAATGTCCTAAAAAAAGGCAAAAACATCATAAAATGTCCTGAAAAAAGACCAAAAACATCGCAAAAAGTCCTGAGAAAAGACCTAAAAACCATATAACGTCCTGAAGAAAACCACAACAAAACATCAAACTGCTCGAAGAACGCAAACACATAGTCATCTCTTGTCAAAGTTAGTCATGTTAGTCAGTCCATGTCATAGTCCGAACTACGTTGTCTCTGTGCATTTGCTACGTAGGCAAGGCCATTAGTCGATGAGTCCCCGAGACATTAGGTCAGTCCTTTTAGGTTTGTCAAAATAAAATCATGGCACAATCTTTGGTCATCAAAACAAAGTCATTGGTCATGTCGAACTACGAGGTCTCTGAGTGTATGGCGTAGGCAAGGCCATCTGTTGATGAGCCCCCGAGGCCACATTGGTTAGTCCATTAGGGTTCATGGCACTACATTGGCACACACGTCAAAATATCTTCAAGGAAAAGCGAATCATTCTCGAATGGGTAAACTCCCAAAAACAACTCATGGCAATCAGTTATTTCAATATGACAATCTCATCAACAGGTCAATCATATCATCATGACAATATCGACATATGGTAAAACACAAGTGAAACTTGGTCAAAGCAAGTCAAACCATCATAACCTGTCAAACTGTTGACTCTAGGTTAACCTTCAGATGTGTCCTTCTGAAAGATAACCTCTATCATTCATACCTTAGGATGTGTCCTTCCTAGGTATTGTCACCGTCATTCGAAATTTTCGAGGGATCCTCCTGACATCTAAGGATCACTCCTCTCAACATCAATATTCTTCAGATGTGTCCTTCTGAAGAACGAACCCTGTCACTTATGCCTTAGGATGTGTCCTTCCTAGGCATCATCATCATCGCTGTCACATGACATTTTGAGGGATCCCTTTTGACATTTAGGGATCAATCCTCTTGACATCAACATTATTCAGGATGTGTCCTTCCTGAATTTGGAAATTTTCGATATTTATCATCTTAGCATCATCAAAGCTTTGACACTCTGGTATCTTGTCATTACCAAACTTGACATTTTGACATCAGAACAATGGATATCCGAATGCACTTGGCAAACACTTGACACTTGTCTTTTGGCTTTTATCATGTTATTAGTTTTTCAGCGAGATCCCATTAACAGGATTTAGAGAAGCATCGACGTATCATGACGATAGACATGCATGACTACTAGTTTCTCAACGAGGTCCTCATTCTGGGATTTAGAAAAATAGGGAAGTATCATGATAAGGGCTCTATTTTTGTCTGACAATCATGCTGCTAGTTTCTCAAGGATGTCCTGGGAACAAGATTTAGAGAAGCAATGATGTCTCATGAATTGTCTTTGTTTTTTTCTGCTTGGGGTTGATTATGACAAAAAGACTGGGGCAATCATGCTCTTAGTATGAGTCATGATCATCCTTGTCTGTGACTGCTTGTCTTATGTGATGGTACAACCTTATACACCTTGATCTATGTCATATCATGGTGTTTGTTGGCCATTACAACAGTCTACCCAATGATGCTTAAGAGCAACAAATATTAAAGTCCTATGGTCAAGCTTTGAAGGATTTGGTCTAGGAATTAACATGCATCTCCTTCGGTCTGGTCATCTTATCTTCTTCGGTCTGGTCATTTTCTCTTGTCAGTCTGGTCATCTCCTCTCATCCATCTCACGATGATATCCTGTGACATTCAAAAAAACATAAGTGCATACATGATCATATAAACATTGCATTAGGTCCATACATACATCATCCATAGCATTAAATCATATACATAATCACAAACATTTCATTAACATAATCATCAACATTATGCACATCATTATCATCATCATCTCATTGGCTAAGCATTGCATCATCATGGCATCAAAATCATAAATAAGCATCATAGGACATGCATGATACATCATAAATCAACATCATACATCACATATATCACAATGCATTAAATCAAGGAACATCACATAACACATGTAGGCCACATCAAAACTGCATCATCATATAATATCATCTCAAAAATGTACAATGTCATAGGATAAAGTCAAGAGATATCCTAAAAATGGAGCTCGCAGGCTCAATAATATATACATAGTGTGTCATAATAACAAAAATGCCCCTAGGGTAGACTCTCATCATCCCCTCGTGGTGAAGAATGTGACGACTGCAACTCTGAGACTGGCACTGAAATGATAGGTGGACCTGAAGCAACCTCTGCCTGTGCAACCACTAGAACTGACAATGACGACATCATTGCCATAGTAATGGACACCGGTGATGTCACTGCGGCCTGACTCTGAGAAGCTGAAGGATCTACCATTGGTGGCTGCCTCTATACGAACCTCTACACTGAACCAGTCAACCCATGACTATGGCTCAAATGGTGACTCGAGGTGTGCCCTGATGTGTGCCTTGTCAAGGTAGACCCTTCGGCACTCGTGTGACTCTTGCTGCCACTAGCACTGCCTGATCTATGGCCACTACCTGTCCTCGTCTGTGACCGTGACAAGGTAGGATCCCGCCGCTCGGGAGGCACCTCCTGCTTGTATAATTTCTTGTACTGTCCCAACCTCGTGCTCACCCTAGCCAGCTCACAAGCAATATCCCCTGTGGACCCTGTGCATAATGCCACAAACTATGTACACCACTGAGCCGAGTCCTGCTAGCAGATCACTGCCTGATCCTGCTCTACCCGAGCTACCTCTAGCTTTGATTGCAATGATCTGACCTGGGCCATGCTCTCATCCAGTCTCCACTGTAAATCAGCCACCCTCTGATCTGTCGTGGCATCCTGGGGCAATCATGAGGAGGACAGTATCTCCTCCTCTCCCTCCACCATCCGGATCTGAGGAGTCTCTCAGCCTCATCCATGGTATCATCCTCATCATCATCATCGTCGGCCACATCCTCTGCCACCGCCACATCCTCCATATGTCTGTCCTCCTCTGCCACATCCTCTGTATGTCTCTTCGTATGTCTCTCCTCCTCGGCCACGTCCTCCTCCTGTCTCTCCACATCCGCCTCCTCCTCCTGTCTCCCCACCTCCACCTCCTCCTCCCGTCTCTCCTCACCCTCTCCCTCTTATTGGGGCTGCTCCTCTCTCTCCCCCTCCTCGCCAACCTCAGGAATAGCATCTAATGCTACCCTCGTCACACGTGGGCACACCATCTAGGCCTATCTCTAACCATCTCGCCGTCGCCTCCGATCGTCTCCGCCATCATCTCCACCCCGGTCTCCATCTCTGCCTCCGTCCCTGCCTCCATCCCTGCCTCCATCTCTCCCTCACCCTCTGCACCTGTCATTGCCTTTGCCTCCTCGTCTGGCCCTCGACACATGAGGTATCACCGACCGTCTGTCCACAGACGCAGGCCCATCGAGATCTGTCAAGGGCACCGGTCTATGAGCCTGCCACCATAAGTCATAGTTTGCTGTAGTCCCGGGATCGACTACTCCACCCCTCCATCCCCATGGCTGGGCTCCTAGCTCATCAATCTACTGCTCTGCGAAGGCCACTAGAATGGATGGTCTCCAGGCATACTCTTTGGACGATCGTGCGTACTCGACTGTCCTTGCAAGTACACCATGTTGCTCTCTGAATTGCCTAAGGACACACTACGACAAATACATCTCGATAATAAGTGAGGTCTGCACGGTCCTCCCAATCAAATATCTGTACTATTTCCAAAGGCTCAGATGATCCACCTCGTCATCCCATTGCTCACAGTCTCTATACGACCTCTAGATAAAGGACACCATCGTGTCAATCCAATGTTGCCACCAACCTGTCTCACCCATCCGGGTCTGTTGTAAAGCACCTACGTAATAATAGGCATAGGGCATCCCCTCGACCAGCTGTGGTCTCTGAATGGGAGGATGAAATATAGCAATATGCTCCCAGGCCCATATCATCATCAAGGTGGTACCGCATGAGATACTCTTCGCCCTCCTGTAAGCAACATCGTGCAACTGATGGTAGAGTGTCCCCAGCAAACAGGGACCCCAAGCATAAATTGTCCTGTCGCGTCTCATACCAACTAAGACGTCTCCCCAGCCAATAGGGAATCCATGTCCCCGACGGTCAGGAATCAAAATACCTCCAATCAAAGTCGCAAGGAACGCATCAAAATGACCATAGTGCTCTGCCATGAACTCCCATCTGATCTCATATCCCTGGATGCCAAGTCCTGCACCCTGATATCGATAATAGGGCTTGAAGGTCTGCTCACCATGGCGAGGGTCATAGACGATCCACTCTCCTCGAATTGGCACTCATAAAATCCGGTAGACATCCTCCAAGGTAATACTAGCCTCACCTGTCGGTGGGTGGAAGGAGCAGGTCTCCGAATGCCAACGCTCACACAACACAGTCAATAGTCCCCTATTCGCCCGAATGGTGGGCATATAGACAACATAGAACAAACCCAATTGCATCAACCGACACCACTCTCGCAGGCTCAGCTGGTCAGCAAACCGAAATATCGTCAGTCTGCTCTTTCGGGTGTATATCGAGGCAAGCTGCCTCTGCACAAAGCCAAACAAATCATCAGTACCTTTTGCACAAACTGTCAGTATTAACAAAAACATTTAAAGTTACACAAACATCAAAATTAGCCCTGGTCAAAGTCAAAATCAAATGCGTCACAAAACATCAAGTGCGTCACAAAAGATCAATTGCATTGTTTCGTACTTCAAATGCGGTGCACAATGGCAATTGCATCGTTTTGACTTTCAAATGTGTCTCATAATCACACTTGTGTCACAAAATTTGACACTTGTGTCGCATAATCGCGAATGTGTAGCATAATCGCGATTGCGGGGCGGAAAAGGGCAAATGCATCGCAAATTTATGATTGCAGCTTTCTGATTGGCATTTGCATCGCAATGTTTGGAAAATGAGGCCCAAAACCCCGGTCTCCTTTAAATTGGTTTTGCACTTGCGTCATGACGCCTCAAATGCGTTGAACGCGAATGCATATGCATCACGGTACATTCATTACTTGCCCTAGAAACCTAATTATAACACTCAAAATGAAAAAATTACAAAGCGGGATAGGGGTACATACCGTTGGCTCTGAGCCCTCTGGCCACTTGAATGTCTGCACGATCTCGCCGTGATGCTCTGACACTGGAATCACCATCGTCGCTGCTGTCCTTTTCGCTCTGAGTTCTCGAAATTCGCAAGGTGAATAGTAAGAATGAATTGACTTTTACCCCTTTGTCAACCTATTTATAAAGTCAAAATGGCATTTGTCAGCGGGGTTATTACTGGAGGCTCATTTGACCAACTTTGACCACCCTGTTACTTGCCTTAAACATGTCAGAATTCGAAACCAACTGCGCCATTATTTTTTTGGTCATCAAATTGACTTATCGAGACCCTTTCCAAATTTTTCTGCTGCCAACTCAAAATTTGAAAAATTTCCCGAGGGGGCATCGATACTCCATACCTTCACTGGGGCATGACTTTGACTTATTTTCTTTGTCACAATGCGACATGCGACATTATGACAAAGAGGGGCAAAATGTAGACACCTAAAAATGACCTAGACCTGCAAGCTTCATTTTTACCACTTTCGTCCTAGCATAATTATGACATTTAATTATGTCTTTGGTCCACATTCAACTATTGATTAAATAATTCATAACTATTTAATTAATTCATGTCCTTTCATTCTCCATGATTATTAAATGAATAAAGTTTATTTATTTATTAAATACGCCATTAATTGTCTAGGTCTTCCCTTAATTAAATAAATTTCTTAATTTATTTAATTACCTTTCTGCATTTATTTCTTCCTGATTATTAAATAAATAAGTTTTTATTTATTTATTTAATATGTCACTAACTGTCATAATTAAATGAATTTATTAATTTATTTAATTATTAATTTTATCTTCTAATTTAAATAATTATCTTTAATTATTTAATTTCCAAAATTTGATATTCCTCTCATTTTAAATAAATTAAATTATTTAAAATGTCATCTCGTTCTTAACTGTCAGCTCATTTTGGTAAATAATCTGAAAATTGATTATTTATTATTTCACAAATTTCACATTTGGAATTAATTTAATTCCAAGTTGGTAACTTTCCTCCGGAAATCAAGTGATCGAGCACATAGTTGATCTTTCCAAATTCGATCTTCAGTCTGGTCTTTATCCTCTTCATTTTCGAAAATCTTTATTTTCAAATTAATTTCCTCATTTATTCTCGACTGCTGATTTGATCTCCTTAGATGGCATTTCGACCGCTCGATTAATGAATTCGCCCTAACCCTAATTAGGGATTATCAGATATAATCTGGTCCTCTCATTTTAGGTCTTTGTTAGAAGTCAATCTCATCCGTCCATTTAAAATGGCATTTTCTATAAAATGCCATTTTCCTCTCATTTCTGGATTATGGATTAGACACACACCCAGACGCTTTGCATACTTATGCACTTGCACACTTAGATTCTTCATAGCAATTGCAACAATTGTTAGCATATTTCATTGAGTTTTGGCATCTTTAGGCATAGACATTCTTGGTCATTTAGGCATAGGCATTAGATTTTTATCAAATCCTTCAAAGCTTGATGTAGGACTTAGACAACTATTTGTAGATTGCTCGCATGATGAATGTGAGGGAAACACATCAACCAGCAAGTTAGAAGGTACTATGGAGGTAATCATGGAAAATTCGAGAAACAGGTATAATTGTTTTATCATTTAATTTCCTTTGTACTCGATAGATCTTTGGGTTTCATTGTCTTTATTGATTTACTGCTAACACTTTAATCTAATCTAACCTAAAAATAAATCCTCAGTTATAGTAGTGATCTATGCCCTGAAAAAATTTAGGCACTACATGATAGGCTATCAAATCTTTGTGCACACCGATCATGCAATCATTAGATATCTTATGAATAAACCCCTGATCATAGGTAGGCTGGCAAGATGGTTATTGTTGATGATGGAGTTTTACATAACCATTGTGGATAAACTAGGGAAGGCGAATGTTGTTGCATATTTTCTTTCAAGGCTAACTACATCAGAAGAAAATCAAGCCATACATGACTCCTTTCTTGATGATCATCTATTCCCCATCAGTGTGTAAACACCCTGATATGCTGACATAGCTAATTATCTGGTCACAGGAAGAGTTCCTCCTCACTTCTCTCCAAAAGAGAGAAGGGTGCTCATTGAAAAATCCTTTCCTTTTTCATGGATTGCTAGATGTTTGTTTTATATTGGACCAAACCATGTCATGAGGAGATGTGTGAGGGAAGATGAGACATATGATATTTTGCATGCATGCCACAACAAACCATGTGGAGGAAATTTTGCAGCCAAGAGGACAACAATGAAGATCTTGAACACAAGATATTATTGGCCAACACTCCACAAGGATACAGGAAGGTATACAAGGAAATGTGATAGATGCTAGAGGATGGGTAGACCAACCAGATCTGATGAGATGCCACTTTTCCCTTAGGTAGTAATAACTCCATTTGACAAATGGGGACTAGATTTTGTAGGACCCATTGATCCTCTATCAAATGGTAAGTTTTATATCTTAGTTTACACTAATTATGTAACTAAGTGGGTAGAAGTTAAGGCCATGAAGCATGAAAGAGATAATAAGGTTGTTGAATTTCTTTATGAGGAGATTTTCACAAGGTATGGAGTTCCAAGAGAGATAGTGACTGATCAAGGCGTTCAATTCAGATCAACCCTTGTTGCCACATGAAGCCTACTGCTTATCACCCCCAGGCCAATGGCCAAATTGAGGTGACCAACAGGGAGATTGAAGCCATCTTGACCAAAAAAATGGCTATTCATAAAAAGGATTGGGCAAATAGGTTGCCCAAAGCTGTCTGGGCCTATAGGACAACCTGGAAGACAACTATAGGCTTCACTCCTTTTAAGTTGCTGTATGGAAAAATAACCATGATGCCCATTGAATTTGAACATAAGTCTCTTAGGACTGTAGTAGACTTGGGGATGGATATCTTTGAGGCACAAAGAGAAAAAATCCCGCAGCTGAATGCTTTGGACGAGATAAGGAGAGAAACCTTGCATCACACTAAGGTAGTGCAGAATTAGAGAATCAGGTGGCATGATAAATTCATAAAGGACAATAAATTCCAACTAGGAGATTGGGCCTTGCTATATGATTCCAAATATCAGGATAATGCTGGAAAATTGCAGACAAGGTGGTTAGGACCATATGAGGTTGTTGAAGTATACCCCAATGGTGTTGTTCAACTCACTGCTATTGACCCAGTTAGATTTAAGCTACTTGTCAATGGTCATCGCCTTAGATTGTATCACAAGCCAACGTCCAAAGAAGAGTTCCTGCAACAATTCACTCAACATACAACACCCGAGCTTCCTGCAGCTAAAGGAAGTGGACCTAGTGTCCCTCCTTTTGGCTAATTAAGGTATGCACTTGTCATAATAAAGACTTCCACTTCTATGGGAGTCCACTTGTTCACCCATCCACCCATCCGCCCATCCATCTCCACCTTTCTCTCTCTTCCATTGCTTCACTTCATTCCACTCCACCTCGTTCCACCTCATTTTCATTAATTGCTCAACTTATTTCTTAAAATGCGACCGATACTTTCTCCAAAATCTTTGCAATGAATCTAGGTATGTGTGCATTAATTGCTATTTATTAATTGTCTTTAGTGCATTCAATTAATTGCTGTGAATTAATATGAAAGTTCACCATATCATGTCATTATTCACCGTCCCTGTCAAATCATCCTTACCACCTTGCATGTGAAGACACATGCTCAAATTTAGGTTGGGGGGGAAAGATGTGAGTACTTTTCCCATGTGTTAGTCCATACTAGTCGACATCAGCAAAATTCAAATCGAGCCAATTTGAATTATGAGTAAGATGATGACTCGTACGTGTGAGGTGACACCAACTACCGCCACCATTTTTCTCCATCATAACCTTCCTTTATTACTCATTTACTACCATTATTGATCCTATCATAATCTTAAGTCGCCAAAAGGTAAAATAGAAAAAAGAAAAGGTAAAAAAGAAAAGGAAAATTCAGGCGACATTAGCATTGGAAATTTGGCAGCATTGTAGGAAGAAATTTTTTTAGAGTGATTGTTGATTGCAGACAATGGGAGGTGTGTTAATCAAGAATGAACCCCTAGTTCATGACATATTACTGCAGGATGCACCTTTACAAGCTGAATTCAGAAACTGTGGCTGGTTAGACTATTTCATGAAGCTGAATTTTTTTAATGAAGGCATTGCATTAGAATTTTCCTAGACATTGTTTGAGGGAAAAACCATGGTAAAAGGGCTAGAAGTATTGGCCACTGAAGAAAGAATTGTAGAGGTTACAGGGTTTCCAGCCGACGGTGAAGATTACCCTACTTCTAGAGACGCCAAGTCAGCTAGGGCCAAATTTACAAAACTTGGCGACCTTCCATTGAGCATGGATAAACAAGGTGCAAAAAGAACCTCTCTGCCTGAGCCATGGAAGAAAATAACTATTCATGTCATAGAATATAACACCTGTGAAGGACGCCAGTCAAATCTACATTCTGTGCATTTTAAACTCTTAAATCACATGAGGTATGGGAGGAGGATGAATGTGCTGGATGTGCTTTACCACCTTCTTTCAATCATGGCAGTCGAGACTCAGAAAGGTAGGGAAAATTATGTTTCCCACCATTGTTTGATTAAATTGTTAGTTGAGAAGTCTCTACATGATGTATTTGAGATGACTTGGGAATAATTCATAAATATTGATCAAATTAGACCTGAGCATTTGTGACCTAGGGTTTTACCTCAACCCCATAGGTCTAGCAGGAGATTGAGCACAATTGAAGCCACTCTTGGTGCTTCAACCTCTGGTGCAGGCCCTAGTGCAAACCCTCCTACAGTAGAACAAACCATAGAGATTAGCTCTTCTGAGACAGAGCACTTGGAAAAAGAAAGTTCCTCCCCAGATTCTGATGATGATGTTCCACTTGGAATCCTAATGAAAACTAGGGCACAAAAGAGAGAAGTGGAAATAAGAAAAGGAAAAGCTAAAAAGCAACTGGCAGGAAAAGAAGTACCAAGCTGTAGGAAGTGGAAGGCTGACACTGTTCATCCTGCAGCCAAAGAAAAATGTGAAAGCTCTCTTAAGAAATTGATACCAGTTGGTCCAACCTTTGATAGGCCTCCACAAGAAAGCCCTAAGTCTAGAGAAATATCACAGGGGGACATAGAAGCTCCAATGGGGCAGGTGAATGTCGAGGAAGAGGATATATTTGAGAAAGCAACAAACATAACACTAGCAGATCTTGCTGATATTGCAGAACAAGTTGAGAATCAAGGGTATGAGGAAAATTAGGATTTCCTGCAGCAAGAGATATTGCAACATGAGAAAAAATAGGAACAAGAGGCCCTACAGCCAGACTTGACTGAACAACCTGAATCCCTGCAGCTGGTACTATATGAAGAGTAAGCATCAATGCTAGGAAAAATGTTGGTAGGAATAAATGATCCCCCTTCTTTTTCAATGCACATGGTAGCTATGCACTTATGGAAAGAGATAAAAAGAAGAGAAGAGGAATGGAAAGAAGAGAAACGTAGGCTAAAGAGGGAAATTCAAAAAAATATGAGGAGATTGCAGACAAGGATGTAGAAATTGCTACTTTAAAGAAGAAGGTCTATGGTAGCGTTGGTACCCTAGATAGTAGAATGTAGGGCCCCTCCAAGGGTCTATGCTTTGCATTTGAAGGAGAAATATATTTCTTTTAAGCTGGCAAGAATTGTCTTAGGTTTGAACCCTTCTATTGAGACTCCTATTGAATTTTTTAATGCTTATCAAATTGCCTCCCGTGAGATGAAGAATTTGTTATGTGAATTTTATTTGCACAATTACGCTGTAACTCAAGACTGTGATTGTAATCCACTATAATATGTGGGGGATGTTCAATTAAGAGAATTTATGTCCTGGGTACAAAATGAGATCAATTGGGGACAACAATATGGGGCTTATCAACAATTGGAATCCAACATCCCTCTGCCCATCAGGGTTGAATCAAGAAATCTAGGGGGCATTTACTGGGAATGGAACATAATGCTTCTCAAACCTACCTATGGTAATAGGATTATACCTTGGATAGAAGTAGTTTACAGTGAATATTGTTGATGGTGTTTTCTGCACAACAACAAGTTAGATAGAATATTGAAATCCTATCTCTCTTGAAAGGTAAATCTCTATCAGCAAGCCTCAAGAGATAACCCCAAGGTCTCTAATGTCAGGTCTTGACAATGCATAAACAACTCAGTGATAATATGTGAAAATGTTGGTAATCACAAAGGGACCTTACTAACAAATGCTGGATCTTAGAACTTGTCAGATTTTGCAATATGGTGATACTTCAAATCCTAAATCTAACACGAATGATAAAAGAAATAGCAAAAGGTAAGGGTTTCAGAGAGATTTCTAAAATTAAGACTACTTCTAAGATTTACAATGAAAATGATAAAATACTTAAAATGGACCAATCCCCAAAACTAATTCCTGCTTAACCTAGATGAACTTGCAATCTTATAGAAATAGTGCAATCTTCTAGGGCATTAAAGATTTTTAGATCATGAACATTCATTCAAACCAACCCTATTGCAATTGAGATTAACAAACATTCACAATTAAAATGAGCATAATGAATATAAGGTCCAGGCTAACTTTACAAAGCAACTCACAATCATCTAGTTACAAAAATTATGGACCAGGGATCACTACAACACCTCAAACATTAAACCATAAGCACCATTGAATAAGATATAATTCTAAATATAACATATATCCAATATTTCTCAAGCAATTTCAAAAGATAGAACAACAAGAACCATGCAAGATAAGTCAACACAAGAGAGATCACCAAAAGCACAATGCCTTCAATTGTATTGAATCATCTAATAGCAACAATAATTCCAATGTTCTATGACAACACTTGCTTCAGAATAAAACTACCTCATAACACTAGCTCTTTGCTCTATTACTTAGCTCGCTTCAAAGTTTAATCATCTAGCCCTTACAAATGAGGCAAAATGCCCTATTTATATAAACATGCCATGTCGGCCCAAATAAGGTTACAAGAAAAATTGGCCCCAAAACAAGGTCAGCCAAGATAGTTCTAGAATGAAACAATATTTGCATTAAATGCTCGAACTCATCTAGGTCGGCCTGGGTTCTCCAATATAGCTCGGTCCAATGCATGTGAAGAATGAAGAAGGAATAATGGGGAAGCACAAATTTTGATGAAGCCTTGCATTAAATCCTTTTCCCCTTATCTTTATCTCGCCCCACTTTATCTTTCATCATCAAGAAAGTCTTCTCCAAGTTGGCCAAAGGTGGAATAATTAATATTTTAAACTTCCTTTCAATAGATTTAATATCTTCCCTTGCTTGCTTAACTATTTTATCCCATTCCACCTTTAGGGTTTGGTGCTTCTTCATGACTACAATGTATGTGGCTGCATCATCCAAATGGTGAACTGTGATTGGTCCATCATCAATTGGGACATAAACATCATGCCACCATTTCCTTAACTGTTCCAAGATGAGATGCCTCGGTGCAAACTTCTTCCTGCCAGTCATGACTTCAAAAAATAAATATATTTATTATATATATCATCCAGGGATCCTTCTATTTGTTTTTCCTGCTTATGGATCTTCTTCAACACCCTCTGCCTGACTTGCAAGGCCTCATACCATTCCCAAGGTTCTGAAACCTTTGAAGAGGGAAGGATTCCATCACTTACTAAATTTTCTTCAGTGTAATCCATGATGGCCTTGGTTTTCTGTAGCAGGAGATCAACATCTTCCTTATCTTGAGCTAACACATTCTTCAACCACTCCACTAACCTGTGAGCATCTCCAACAGTTGACAAGATTTATTTGATTGTATCATCTCCTCTAGTTCCCACTCCATGCAACCAATCAAGTGTGACTTGAGTTGAGGTCTTCATCTTTTCAAGTTCATTGAATGCATCCCTAGGCAACAAGCCTTCAGGGGGCATTCCCTCACTTCCTGCTGCCTGCAAGGGTCTCATCAAGTGTTGCACATATTTATAAATATCATTTAGCTATTTCTACAGCTTCTCCTTCTCTATTGTTTCCCTGTCTAGCCTTCTCAAAATGGCCTAGGAAGACTCTTAAAATTATTCCTTCTCTTGATCTTTGCTAGTGGGCCCTAGGTTCAAGGTCTAGATTGTGTACTCCTGAGGAGCAATCTCCCTTCTATCTTTATCTGCAATAGGGGTGGCAATGTGAATGATTCTATTATCTACTTCATTCTTGGTAATTTTGGAGATCACCTTGGCTTTCTTCTTTGAATTCCCCTTACCAATGCTTGCCAACAATTCATCCCAATTCATAGGGGTATCATCTATGACCACCTTCTTACTCTTCAATCTCTCATTGAGCTAGCTAGGAGTAGTAGGATCTAACTGCTGCTCACCTTGCTTGTCTTCATCTTGTTGATGTTTGGAGGAGTCCACATCCAAGTTCTGCTCAACAAAAAATTCTTCAACTTTATCCTCCTTTTCTTCCTTATCTTCTTTCCTTTCTTCTAGATTTCCATCCTTTTTTGTATTATGTTCCACTTCCCTATGCACTGGTGAAGGGGTCTTCACAAGTATCTCTGATTTCTCAGAAGATTTATCTCCTTCATCACCAATAGGTGAGTCCTCATATGTCACTAAGGGGGATTGAAGGATTCTTTCTATCTCTGCCTCGACACTATGGAGTTCACCTTCCTCGAATCCACCTGCATCCTCATGTTGATGGTCACTATCCTCTGCATCTTTGAACTCATGTTGTTCATCATGTGACTCATGAAGAGGAGGGGAATCCTTTTGTTGTTCCACAATAGGAAAAGCTATGGAAACATTCACTTTTGGTGCACTATCCTTTGGAGAGGGAGTTCTTGATCTTCTCGTATAGACTTGTGTCCTCTCCCCAGAACTCTCCACATTCACAACCTGAGGGCCTACTCCTCTTTCTCCCTTGGAGGGTGAATCCTTCTTTGAAGTTCTTGTTACTCTCCTTCTTTTTGATACAGGGGCACTATCTTTTTCCTCTTCTTCATCAAGTTCATATTCAACAGTAGACTTATCTTTCTTGGAAACATTCTTCCTCTTTTTAGCTATGGGATTTCTCTTCTTTTCTACCTTTGATTCTGCTTAGGCACCTTTGATTTTGATCTTAAAGGGAGAATCTACCTTACCCCTACCTTTAGGATCTTGTTCAGTCTCCTCAGAGGTGGAATGGGACTCCAAGTCTCCCATCAAGTCATACGTGTACTGCGTGTCTTTACTATCTAGCTCCCAAATCTTGTGTTTGATCCACAATCTAGTGTACTTGAGAACATGAGCTGTGATTTGTTCCAACTCTATTTTCTCTTCTTCCAACCAATCAATCTCTCCTATTGGTTTGTCCTTGATAGATTCATAATCATGGTTCTGGATCACATCCCCATCATCATCAATTTGATCAGGGATGGCTTTGACATTGTACAATATGATCAAATTAATTGGTAGCCTAGAGAATTTCTTCCTTCTAACCTCAAACTCATCCTTACAATTAGCCCAATAGTCTTCTATATCATCCTTGTGGCTGAACTCTCTACTGGCCCTCTTTTGTGCCTCGTGAGTTCTATGAAACCTAGGACTTTTGGAGTGGAAAGACAAGCCCAAGGAACTCATTTCCTCCTCAGAAGAATGTGCTGAAGTGATGGAAGGACATGCTTCATTGCTGCCTACCCTGAGAGGGAAGTCATTACCAAACCCAGTCTTGTGTTTATCCTTCTTCACTATAGCATCAAAGTTACATATTTTCCTTGTGACCTCTAGGAGTATGATATGGTCTGTGGAATACCTGAGAAGTCTGTAGGGAGCTCTTTGACACCCATCTATCCTGATGTAGGAGAAAGTGGGGAACTATATGAACCAAGCTCCAAACTTCTTTATCAATTCCTTTGCATTATCTAAGATTCTGACATGTTATGTACCTTGAAGCAGTCTGGTGATGTACATGGTGAATGCATCATTCACCCTCCTATAGCTTGAGCTGCCCAAGTGCAATTGTGGGTAAACTTCATAGATCACATCTTGCCCAAAGACACCTCTTGCACTTAGTCCTTTGTAGGGATGGAACCTTGCAATCGCATAGACCAAGTAGGAGGTCATGGTGAAGCTCTTTGTCTACAACACATTACACATCTGCTCATGTATCATTGTACTAATGATGCCTGCCCAGTGATAATTAGTGTTCTGTTCCATCCTCACTATAACACAGGACATCCAATTCTCAAAGACTCCTGCACTTTTCAAGCCCACTACTCTACTAAGGAGTGTAATTGCATCATAATACCCTGCCTTAAACTTTGCCCTGAATAGTTTCTTTGGAAGTTTAGAGATGTGAGGCCTAGGATTTTCCAACCAAGAATTGATGATCTGCAAAGCCTTCTTTGTATCATCTGCATAGTATTTCTTGGCTACGTCAAGGTCAAGACCCACCACATGAGATCTATTAGGCATATCAAAAATTTGTGCCACTGAAACAAGAGATAAATTAGCCAACACTCTGCCCTATGGACCAATCACTCTCTGTGTGCTTGGATCATAGTGCCTAGCACATTCTAGCACCAACTCATAGCATTGCACAGTGGGAGGAAATCCAACCACATGAGCCAATCCCAAACTCACTAATCTTCCCCCCAACAGAGGAGGGTCCTTCACTACCATTCTAGTCTTGAATTCCTCATAATCCCATTTTCCTACATTTGTATCAGTGATCTTTGACCAGATGGAAGTCAAATTACTCTCAGGAACCTTGCGCTTTATGTCTAGTTTGATTCTTTCTACTTCTAAGATTGAAGATCCTTCAACACTCAGATCCATCTATTTTCTCTTGGTCCCACCAGCAACTGCCTTACTTGATTAAGCTTGTAATTGATAAAATACCACAATAAATCCTCTTTACACCATTAGAATCAAGGTCAACGAATCATAAACAACATGTTTATCATTCAATCAACTCAAAATCATGATTAAAATCTCTTGAATTATCATAAGGCACAATTTCTTAGAAATCCAAGATTTATAGCCATCTGGGGAAATCAAGCCAGAGAGGAATTTCGGGGAATTCCATGCCAAGCAGATTTTAACGATCATAGAAAAAATACCATAAATTAATCATCCCAAATGAAGAAAAAGCATGAACCATCTCTCTAATTATTTAAATCAACCATGAGATGCCAAAATATATAACATTTAATCCATTTATCTCTCTAATTCTTCATGCTGTGGGATTCTTCGGGGAAATCTGTCGGGGAAGGAATTTCGTGAAGCTGGCGTGATTTTGGGTTTTGCACATCTTGAAGGGACGAAAAAAAATTGGGGAAATTCGAGGGGTTAGGGAATTCCACGAAGACCTTGAGATCTCGAAAGTTACCATTTCTTCATGACTTCGCCCAAATTGATCGAACGATCACAAATTTGGGGATTTTGGGCTTAAAGCTAGCTTGTTTTGAATCTCGTACAAATCATCTTCAAACTCTAAACTCACTCAGAAGCAAGTTGATGGGGATTGGTGATGCCCTAAACTCAAAACCCAAAATTTCTACCATGAACACACAAAACTAGCTTGGATTCAACTTACTCATCTTGCTAAGTTCAAAAATGGATCCTTCATGGCCTACACAAATGAGTTACTACCTAATGAAACTGGAGATAAGATCATGAACTCACTCGGGGTCATCAATCTAGCAAACTCAAATAACCCTAAATCGTACCAAACTGAGACAATAACACACAAAGGGTCGAGTTAGAATGTGAAGTTGGCATTACCAAACTGAAAAAAATAACCAGGGGGTGCACCTTCTAGACTTCAAGAAATCGTGAAAACTTCTTGCACAACCAGAGCTTAAAAAATTCTCAATGCCAAACATGCAAAATCTAGACTCCAAGCATACTCAAGATGCCAAAGAATCGTTCACATTCAACAATCAAAAGCAAGGAAAAAAATACATACCATTGATGAAGTGAATTCGGTTATAACAATGACTAGTAGCAAGCTTTGACACTCTAACAAACAACAACAAAAATGATGACGCTCAGGGAATTCACCACCAAAGCCAAGAATCAAAAAATCCAATTTCCAAATCACCAAGCACTCAAGATCAAGCACCTTAGATCAACACAAGAAAAATGATAACACTTCAATGGCACAAGGATTCCTCAAAATTGACTAAATACATGCCACATAAATCATACAATCAAGCATTAATGCCCTTGACAAGACAACCCAAGACACAACCCGAGAATTCGATGAGGTGTAGGAATTTTGAAAAAATCCGATCAACACGAAATTCCGCGAAGGACCAGAATCTCCAGATTACAGTGTAAACTCCTCCTCATCAGGTTTTCAAGGAAACTGGGGAATTCCGCCGAAGGAGGAAATTCCTGAAATCAGAGGAAAACCTAAAAATATATTGAAACTTAAGGTTTTCAATGAATAACTTAAGGGGGTCATTTGTGCAAGCAAGATAAACATCCAAGGGCACCTGAAAGCAATCAAATTCAGCAATCAAAGGATCCAAACATCAAAGACTAGAAAGACTAGACCAAGAGAGGGTCCCTGCTTTTAGTGGGGCGTGTGTGTGAAAATTGCACAACAAATATGAGGTGGTGGAAAAAGCAAAAGAGGAAACTATGAAAAGATACCTGTCACAAAGATGGAACAACCTAACTGATAAGCTAAAGCAATATGAGCCCCACTCTATATAGAACTATGCTACAACACTTAAAAGAATTGACATATATATACAGATTGGGAGGACAAAAGGACGATTCTGGCTTCCACTGACTTTTCAAACACCCCTCCTGATGTGGCCCATGCCAAATTACAAGTTTTACAACTATGATATTGCTGTAGAGAGACAAAGATGAAACCAATTGGACAAACAACAAGGGTTCTATTGGAATCCTGATTCACACACAACAACCACTGATGTGGGATAGTTGGCAGTTGCAAATTTTAGGGCTTTGACTAAGCAAAAGAACAACCCTTCCCTTGCTGGAGGACCAAAAAAACCATAGGTTGGGGGGGATGATGAGTCTAGTTTATGGTTTACTTTTGGTAGAATCTACGATCTATTTGCTAAAATTTTCATGAACCTTGATGTTTGAATGATGATATTTCCTCAAAACCATAGACATTGGGCCTAATTTCATCTTTGCAAATCTTTAATGACATTGAAATGTTAGATGGACTATCTTTGTTAATTCTACATGTGGATTAATGAATTTTCTTTAAGATAGTTATAGATATATGATTATTATGCGTACTAATAATGCCATGCAAATATGATTTGAGGCCACTAGAATGAGAAGATTCCGCCAGCTGGTCATTTACCATAATGACTAACAAAGTGGTTGTGCAAAGGTCAACGAAGGGAATCATTCAAAGAGGTCGATGACGGGAGATTCCTCATCCAAACTGAATTGTAACCACCTTGTAAATAATCTTTATTGATGTTGAGCGAATATAGGCGTTATTGCTGTGCTAAATCTTCATTGAGGCAAGCATGTCTGACCAGATTCCATGTATGCGTAACCGCCCCTCCACTTTCTGTGCTTTTCATAAAGTGGCATCCTCCTAGTTCGTGGAGTTGACTGCTTTGCTTAGTTAGTCACTTCTTTTCCTATAAATAAGAGTTGGATTCTCCTTCTCAAGGGGTTGTGCGATCTGATGATGTACTTGCATTCTTAGTTTTCAACAATACAGTTTTATACTGCTATATTGTACTCATGTTTTCCAATGAATAAGATGAAGTTATAAGTCTGTACATCTGAGTTTACATTAGTTTTAGAGGATACTCATCCAAGGGGGCCCACTTGGTGAGCATTTTAGCCTTAGTTTAGTTTAGTTTAGTTATTACTTTCTATTCAGTAATTAGTTAAGAATCTGGCACTGACTATTCCTACAGCCACTAAAATTCCATTCTGTGACTGTTCCTACTGCCAAAGTAGACATAGTAGTTTCTTGTTTGTTTGGTCAAGTTTTAATTTTTGTCATGCATTTCAACTGAGCATAGTTGTTGGTTGATGTTCAGTACTTATTTTATTTTCTTCTAAGCAATTTACCTTCAACATTATGTTTTTCTTAGTTGTAGAATGAATATGGCTACTTGGGATCCTTAGTGCGCATATTGTGCTGACCCATTTCAAGTGCATGTCCTTGAGTTGACAAGTTAAATGCACCTTCGTGATGATTGAATGGACATTAAATTTAGATGTCTAATCTCTGAATCATAGTTGTAAGGGATTAGTTGTTAAATCATTGTAGGAGGCCAACATTTTTGGCACTGTTGTTGGGGATGGTGTCAAACTAGGGAGTTCTTTGGAGTCATTGGTAGTTTTTCTTGCTGTAGTATTTCTGAAAGTTTTTTCTTAGTATACCCCTCATTTAGGAAGTAATGAACCCCCTTATTCTTTACCAATTCTTTGTATGAGTTTCCTGATAGTGAGTTGATATCGCATGCATAGAGGAAGGAGAAGAGATGCTTATGAGAGATTCCTTCCTAACAATCCTAATCCATTCCAGCTAGTTGAAAATTAGAACTTGCCGAGAGAAGAAGAAGAAGATCCACACCCATTTGCTGATGCATTTCCTGATCTGACTAGCTCTAAAGTTTCCTCTAAAGACCAAAATCAGTTTGAGAACCCCTTTTCTTTGGAACTACATCAAGCAAGCATGGGCGATGCAAATAGAAACAGACCTAACCAACTAGATTTTCCTTTCCCCATTGCTCATCAAAATGAAGTAGACAACCTCAAAAATATCCCTGCTTTAGTCCTTCCCAAGTTTTACGAAATTTTCACAAAAGATCCTGATACCTTCTTGTTTGAGTTTGACATACTCTGTAGGAGTTATGACTATACCACCGATGCCCATAGGCTTAAGCTATTTCCTACCACTCTGAAAGAAGTTGCATTAAGATGGTTCATGAGCCTAGGAGAGATACTTGTGGAGACATGGGATGCATGAAACAAAATTCCTTGAGAAATACAAGGAGTATTGCAGTGGAATGACATGAGAGGAGGTGACATTTTTAGGATGCAACAAAAGGAAGATGAGAGCCTGAGGATTACATTGCAAGGTTTTTATTTTTCCTACAAAAATCTCCACCATACACTTAATGAAGACTCACAAAAGCTGCTTTTCCTAAGAGAAATCAATGATAGCTACACTAATGCCTTGTATCTGATGGGAGGAGGATATATCTCCCAAGTTCCTTGGGAGGATATCAAGAAGATATGCCATAACTACTCTAGGGTAGCTTCAAAGAAAGGGAGAGCTTGCCAATATTCCATGGGTAATTCATCTACCAATGGAGTCTCAAAAATGGAGATTACTCATTTGTTAGTAGACTTCAAGCAAGACATTTTAAACAATCTAGCTACTTAGCTGGATGCACTTTAGGCCAAGAAGAAAGAAGAGGAGGCAGAGGCAACATTGGCAGAGTATTTCCCCCATTACAAACAAAAGAAGGACTGCAGATGCACAATGGTAGCTAATATTGAAAGTAAGCAGATTGCACCTGAGTTCAAGCCAATTGAAATTGAAGAAGATAAAGTCTACTATGTTGCACAAAAGAGGCCTTGGGCTCCAAGAAAAGGTATGCCACCAAATCCACTCTCTTTTGCTAGGCCATATTTCAATTGTTATTCACCTGGTAACCAATGGAAACCCCCATATCCATCCAACTATGGAGGATATCCACCACAACTTTGGAATAACCCTCCAAATACCTGGCCTAATCATCAAAACTCTCCACCCCAATGGCCACAACCTCAGGGGAATTGGCAGTAGTTTCAAGGAAATTGGCAGCCACCCCCAGGAAATTGGTAGCAAACAAATCAATGGAGGGTAGGACAACAATGGCCAAACCAGCCCAATAGCTACATGCATCCACCTTCTCAGCCCCAACAACCTGCTATAATGCCTCCACCTGCTAATTCAAGCTCAAAGCCACCTAAACCTACTTAGCTACCAACTCAGTCCACACCCAATCCAAATTACAAACCACAACAACAACTTGTATACTCTGCTGATTCAAATAAATTCCCTGTATATGTTGTGAGTGTGAGTGACATCCAATTGCATTCAAGAACTACTATACCAAATCCTTCCACACCCATTATCATTGAGCATCCTGTGGAAGAATGACAACCTCTAAATACCCCCATTTAGCCCAGTGCACCTAAAAATCCTAAACCAATCCCAATCAAGGAGACTGAACAAGAACCACTATTTCCTCAGAGATTGGAAGTTGCCAAGAAGAAGGAAGATAAGGAGGACACAAATCTTTATAGATCAGCTAAAGCATATATGTGTCCAGATACCCCTATTTCAGGCCATAAAATATGTTCCAATCTATGGCAAGACAATCAAGGAAGCATGCCTTAAGAAGCCAGGAAGGAAGAAGAAAGACCCCACTACGGTTCATGTGGTGGGACAACTAGCTGACATCATGCTTGGGAAAGTGACTATCCCTAAGTACAATGACCTAAGTAGTCTTGTGGTAGGAATTGTTATAAATGGGATCCAAATAAAGAATGCTCTGATTGACTTGGGGGCAACAATAAATGTAATGACTAAGGATATCCTGCAACAACTAAATGTTGCAAGCATGAGACCTACTCCTACTATCCCGCAGCTTGCTAATAGTTCTACTGTTAAGCCTAATGGTATAGTAGAGGATCTTGTGGTAATTTTAGACTCATGGGAGTACCCAACAGATTTCATGATTCTCTCTCCTAAAGTCACACTAGGCGGGTATCCCATTATTCTTGGAAGGCCATGGTTAGCAACAATAGATGCATATATTGGATGCATGATAGGAGACATAACCATTATTGATGGAAAGAACACCAAAAAGCTTGCTCTTTATCCTCTTGCTCAACCATCCCATGATGAGGATAAACCCATATGGCCACATGTTGGTGAAGAGGCCGAGGAAGTTAATTCTGTGGCACAACTTATGATGTTAGGCATAAGCTCTTTCCTGCATGTTCAAGATGAAGATGAAGTATTTGCTAACATCATTCAAAATAATTGTGAAGTGGAGGAAGCATCATCTTCTCATTCTGCTATTTCAGTCAGGACATTTCTGCTTGCTCTTCCTGCAACCGTTCTTCCTGCAGACACACTTCCTGCAACCACACTTCCTGCAACCACTCTTCCTATAGCTAAACTTCCGGCAGCAACAGGTATGTCCTATACATTGCTTCCATATGAACTCAAGGTACCATGTGTTAATGAAACAGCTATGATAGAGTCAACTACAAAAGTACAAGTTTCAGAAGGAAAATATCTGAATATTAACAACAAATTGAATGAAGAACAACAGTTGTTGGAAAACTTACTGAGGACCCACCAACATGCATTTGCATGGGAATACCATAAAATGAAGGGATTGGATCCTAATATTTGCACTCATAAAATTTATATTAGAGATAATTGCACCCCAGTTAGACAACCACAAAGAAGAATCAACCCTGCACTAAGAGAAATTATAAAAGGAGAACTGCAGAAATTGCTAGATATAGGATTCATCTACCCCATTTCAGATAGCTAGTGGGTGTCTCCATTGGTGATTGTGCTCAAGAAAGGAGGGAAATGGCTAGTTTGTGTTGATTATAGGGAACCTAATGCTCCCACCAAAAAGAACCATGTAATTACCCTTGATAGATCAAGTTTTGGACTCACTTGCAGGAAAGCAATACTTTTCTTTTCTAGATGGATTTAGTGGCTATAACCAAATCCAAATTAAACCCGAGGACCAGGAGAAGACCACCTTTACCTAACCATGGGGGACCTATGCCTACTCAGTACTCCCATTTGGCTTATGCAATGCACCTGCAACTTTTTAGAGGGCAATCATTACCATATTTTTAGACATTTCTCATGATTGCATAGAAATTTACATGGATGATTTCACCACCTATGGTGTTGATTTCAATGAAGCATTGGAGAATCTCAGGAAAGTCCTACAGAGATGTGAAGATCACAATCTCTCTTTAAATAGTGAAAAGTGTTTCATGATGATGCAGGAAGGTGTAGTTCTTGGACACTACATCTCTCACAAAGGAATTCAAGTAGACCCTGCAAAGATTGAGGTAATCACAAATCTTCCCACACCTACAAAACAAAAAGATGTTAGGATTTTCTTGGGACATGCAGGCTATTATAGGCGGTTCATCAAGGATTTCAGCAAAATAGTAGCACAATTGTATACTCTTCTCACCAAAGATGCTGAATTTCAATGGACAAAAGACTATGACAAAGAATTTTCTAATTTGGAGACAACTTTGACTCATGCTCCTATACTCAAAGGACCTAATTGGGAGATTCCTTTTCACATCCATATAGATGCATTAGAATATGCCATAGGAGTAGTCTTAGGATAAAAAGACAAAGCTATTGAAAATGCCATTTATTTTGTTAGCAAAAACTTGCAATGAGAAGAATTCAACTATATAGTGATAGAAAAAGAATGTTGGAAATGATCTATGCCCTGAAAAAATTCAGGCACTACATAATAGGCTATCAAATCTTTGTGCACACCGATCATGCAACCATTGGATATCTCATGAATAAACCCATAAAATTAGGTAGGATGGAAAGATGGTTATTGTTGATGTAGGAGTTTGACATAACCATTATGGATAAACCAGGGAAGGTCAATGTTGTTGCAGATTTTCTTTCAAGGCTAACTACATAAAAAGAAAATCAAGCCATACATGACTCCTTTCCCGATGAGCATCTATTCTCCATCAACGTGCAAACACCCTGGTATGCTGACATAGCTAATTATCTGGTCATAGGGAGAGTTCCTCCTCACTTCTCTCCAAAAGAGAGAAGGGAGCTCATTGAAAAATCCTTTCCTTTTTCATGGATTACTAGATGTTTGTTTTATACTAGACCAGACCATGTCATGAGGAGATGTGTGAGGGAAGATGAGACATCTAATATTTTGCATGTATGCCACAACGAACCATGTGGAGGGCATTTTGTAGCCAAGAGGACAACAATGGAGATCTTGAACACAAGATATTACTAGCTAACACTCCACAAGAATGCAAGAAGGTATACAAGAAAATGTGATCGATGCCAGAGGATGGGCAAACTGACAAAATCTAATAAGATTCCACTTTTCCTTCAGGTAGTAATCACTCCATTTGAAAAATGGGGACTAGATTTTGTAGGACCCATTGATCCTCCATCAAATGGTAAGTTTTATATCTTAGTTTGCACTAATTATGTAACTAAGTGGGTAGAGGTTAAGGCCATGAAGCATGGAAGAGATAATAAGGTTGCTGAATTTCTTTATGAGGAGATTTTCACAAGGTATGGAGTTCCAAGAGAGATAGTGACTGATCAAGGGGCTCAATTCACATCAACCCTTGTTGCAACATTGGTCAATAAGTACAACATAAGACATAGGAAGTCTACTCCTTACCACCCCCAGGCCAATGGCCAAGTTGAGGTGACTAACAGGGAGACTGAAGCCATCCTGACCAAAAAAATGGCTATTCATAAAAAATATTGGGCAAACAGGCTAACCGAAGCTGTCTAGGCCTATAGGACAACCTAGAAGACAACTATAGGCTTTACTCCTTTTGAGTTGCTGTATGGAAAAAACAACCATGATGCCCATTGAATTTGAACATAAGAATATTAGGACTACAGTAGACTTGGGGATAGATATCTCTAAGGCACAAAGAGAAAGAATCCTACAGCTGAATTCTTTGGATGAGATAAGGAGAGAAGCCTTGCATCACACTGAGGTAGTGCAAAATCAAAGAATCAGGTGGCATGTTAAATTCATCAAGGACACAAAATTCCAACTAGGAAATTGGGCCTTGCTTTATGATTCCAGATATTAGGTTAATGCATGAAAATTATAGACAAGGTGGTTAGGACCATATGAGGTTGCTGAAGTATACCCCAATGGTGTTGTTCGGCTTACTACTATTAACCTAGTCAGATTTAAATTGCTTGTTAATGGTCATCACCTCAGATTGTATCACAAGCCAATGTCCAAAGAAGAGTTCCTGCAACAATTCACTTAGCATACAACACCTCAGCTTCCTACAGCCAAATGAAGTGGACCTAGTGTCCCTCCTTCTGGCTAATTAAGGTATGTACTTTTCATAATAAAGACTTCCACTTTTGTGGGAGTCCACTTCTTCACCGATCCACCGATCCACCCATCCATCTCCACCTTTCTCTATCTTCCATCACTTGAGTTCATTCCACTCCACCTAGTTCCACCTCATTTTCATTAATTGCTCAACTTATTTCTTAAAAGGCGACCAGTATTTTCTCCACAATCTTTACAATGAATCTTTGCAATGAATCCAAGTATGTGCGCATTAATTTCTATCTATTAATTGTCTTTAGTGCATTCATTTAATTGTTGTGAATTAATATGGATGTTCACCATAGCATGTCATTATTCCTTGTCCCTGTCAAATCATCCTTACCACCTCGCATGTGAGGACACATGCTCAAATTTAGGTTGGGTGGGGGGAAGATGTGAGTACTTTTCCCACGTGTCAATCCATACTAGTCTATGTCAACAAAATTTAAATTGAGCCAATTTGAATTCTGAGTAAGATGACGGCTTGTACATGTGAGGTGACACCAACTGCTGCTGCCATTTTTCTCCATCATAACCTTCCTTTATTACTCATTTACTACCATTATTGATCCTGTCATAATATTAAGTCACCAAAAGGTAAAATAGAAAAGGAAAATTTAGGTGACATTGGCATTGGAAATTTGGCAGCATTGTAGGAAGGAAAATTTGCAGAGTGATTGCTGATTGCAGACAATGGGAGGTGGGTTAATCAGGAATGAACCCACGGTTCATGACGTATTATTGCAGGATGCACCTTCACAAGCTGAATTCAGAAACTATGGCTAGTTAGACTATTTCATGAAGCTGAATGGTTTTAATGAAGGCATTGCATTATAATTCACGTAGACATTGTCTGAGGGAAAAGCCACGATAAAAAGGCTTGAAGTATTGGCCACTGAAGAAAGAATTGTAGAGGTTACAAGGTTTCTAGCCAACGTTGAAGATTACCCTACTTCTAGAGACACTAGGTTAGCTAGGGCTGAATTTACAAAACCTGGCGACCCTCCATTGAGTGTGGATAAACAAGGTGCAAAAAGAACCTCTCTTCTCGAGCCATGGAAGAAAATATCTATTCATGTCATAAAATATATCACCTGTGTAGGACACTAGTCAAATCTACATTTTGTGCATTTTAAACTCTTGAATCACATGAGCACGGGAGGAGGATGAATGTGTTGAACGTGCTTTACCACCTTCTTTCAATCATGGAATTCGAGACTTAGAAAGGTAGGGACAATTTTGTTTCCCAGCGTTGTTTGATTAAATTGTTAGTTGAGAAGTCTCTACATGTTTTATCTGAGATGACTTGGGAAGAATTCATAAATATTGATCAAATTAGACCTGAGCATTTGCGACCTAGGGTTTTACCTCAACCCTGTAGGTCTAGCAGGAGATTGAGCACAGTTGAAGCCACTCCTGGTGCTTCAACCTTTGGTGCAAGACTTAGTGCAAACCCTCCTGTAGCAGAATAGACCATAAAGATTAGCTCTTCTAAGATAGAGCACTCAGACAAAGAAAGTTCCTCCCTAGATTCTGATGATGATATTCCACTTGGCATGCTAATGAAAACTAGGGCACAAAAGAGAGAAGCTAAAAAATAGCCTACAGGAAAAAAAGTACCAAGCTCTAGGAAGCAGAAGGATGACACTGGTCATCCTGTAGCCAAAGAAAAATGTGAAATACCTCTTAGGAAATCGACACCAGCTGGTCCAGCCTTTGATATGCCTCCACTGGAAAGCCCTAATTCTAGAGAAATATCACAGGGGGACACAAAAGCTCCAATGGGGTAGGTGAATGTCAAGGAAGAGGATATATTTGAGAAAGCAACAAACATAACATTAGCAGATCTTGTTGATATTGTAGAAAAAGTTGAGAATCAAGGGTATGGGGAAAATCAGGATTTCATGCAACATGAGCAAAAAAAGGAACAAGAGGCCCTACAGCTGGACTTAACTGAACAACCTAAATCCCTGCAACTGGTACTATATGAAGAGCAAGCATCAGTGCCAGGAAAAATGTTGGTAGGAATACATAACCCCCCTTCTTTTTCATTGCAAATGGTAGATATGCACTTATGGAAAGAGATGCAAAAAAGAGAAGAGGAATGGAAAGAAGAGAAACGTAGGCTGAAGAGGGAAATTCAAAAGAAAGATGATGAGATTATAGACAAGGATGCAGAAATTGCTACTTTAAAGAAGAAGGTGGATGATATGACATCCTTGTTACCCCAGATAGTAGAATGTAGGGCCCCTCCAAGGGTATATGCTTTGCATTTGAAGGAGAAATATCTTTCTTTTAAGCTGGCAAGAATTGTCTCAAGTTTGAACCCTTCTATTGAGACTCCTATTGAGTTTTTTAATGCTTATCGGATTGCCTCCCGTGAGATGAAGAATTTTCTATGTGAATTTTATTTGCACAATTATGCTATAACTCAAGACCATGATTGGAATCCACTGTTATATGTGGGGGATGTCCAATTAAGGGCATTTATGTCCTAGGTACAAAATGAGATCAATTGGGAACAACAATAAGGGGTTTATAAGCAATTGGAATCCAACATCGCTTTGCCCATTAGGGCTGAATCAGGAAATCCAAGGGACATTTACTGGGAATGGCACATAATGCTGCTCAATCCTAGCTATGGTAATAGGTTTATGCCTTGGATAGAAGCAGTTTACAATGATTATGAGGTAGTGGCAAAAGCAAAAGAGGAAACTATGAAGAGATACCTATCACAAAGATGGAATAGCCTAACTGATGAGCTAAAGAAATATGAGCCCCACTCTATATAGAACTATGTTGTTCAACACTTAAAAGAATTAATGGATATATACAGATTGGGAGGACAAAAGGATGATTCTGGCTTCCACTGACTTTTTAAACACCCCTCCTAATGTGGCCCCTTCCAAATTACAAGGTTTACAACTATGATATTGCTGTAGAGAGACAAAGATGAAACCGATTGGACAAACAACAAGGGTTCTATTGGGATCCTGATTCACGCACAACAACCACTGATGTGAGATAGTTGGTAGTTGCAAATTTAAGGGCTTTGAATAAGCAGAAGAACAACCCTTCCCCTGCTGGAGGACCAACAAAACCTTAGGTTGGGGGGGATGATGAGTCTAGTTTATGGTTTACTTTTGGTAGAATCTATGATCTATTTGGTGAAATTGTCATGAACCTTGATGTTCGAATGTTGATATTTCCTCGAAACCATAGACATTGGGCCTAATTTCATCTCTGCAAATCTTTAATGACATTGACATGTTATATGGACTATCTATGTTAATTCTACATGGGATTAATGAATGTTCTCTAAGATAGTTATAGATATGAGATTATTATGCGTACTAATAATGCCATGTAGATATGATTTTAGGCCACTAGATTGAGAAGATTTCACCAGCTGGTCATTTACCATAATGACTAACAAAGTGGTCATGCAAAGGTCAATGAAGGGAATCATTCAAAGAGGTCAATGTCGGGAGATTCCTCATGCAAACTAAATTGTAACCACCTTGTAAATGATCTTTATTGATGTTGAGCGAATATAGGCACTACGGCTGTACTAAATCTGTATTGAGGTAGGCACATCTGACCAGAGTCCATGCACGCATAACCGCCCCTCCACTTTCTGTGCTTTTCCTAAAGTGGCATCCTCCCAGTTCGTGGAGTTGACCGCCTTACTTAGTTAGTTGCTTCTTTTCCTATAAATAAGAGTCGGATGCTCCTTCTCAGGGGGTTATGCGATCTGATGATGTTCTTGCATTCTTAGTTTTCAACAATACAGTTTTACACTGCTTTATTGTACTCATGTTTTCCAATGAATAAGATGAAGTTATAAGTCCGTACATTTGAGTTTATATTAGTTTTAAAGGATACTCATCCAGGGGGGCCCACTTGGTGAACATCCCATCCTTAGTTTAGTTTAGTTTAGTTATTACTTTTTGTTAAGTAATTAGTTAAGAATCTGACACTGACTGTTCCTGCAGCCACTAGAATTCCATTCTTTGACTGTTCCTGCAGCCAAAGCAAACAGAGTAGTTTCTTGTTTGTTTGCTTAGATTTTCATTTTTGTCCATGCATTTCAACTTAGCATAGTTGTTGGTTGATGTTCAATACTTATGTTATTTTCTTCTAAGCAATTTACCTTCAACATTATGTTTTTCTTAGTTGTAGAATGAATATGGCTACTTGGGATCCTTAGTGCACATACTGTACTAACCCATTTCAAGTTCACGTCCCTGGATTGACAAGTTAAATACAACTTCGTGATGATTGAATGGCTATTCAGTTTAGATGTCCAATCTCTAAATCATAGTTGTAAGGGCTTAGTTGTTAAATCATTGTAGGAGGCCAACATTTTTGGCACCGTTGTTGGGGATGGTGTCAAACTAGGTAGTTCTTTGGAGTCATTGGTAGTTTTTCTTGTTGTAGTATTTCTGAAAGTCTATTCTTAGTATACCCGTCATTTAGGAAGTAATGACCCCCCTTATTCTTTACCAATTCTTTGTGTGAGATGGCTGATAGTGAGTTGATACCGCATGCATAGAGGAAGGAGAAGATATGCTTATGGGAGATTCCTTCCTAACAATCCTAATCAATTCCAACTAGTAGAATATCAAAACCTATCGAGAGAAGAAGAAGAAGATCCACACCCCTTTGCTGATCTGACTAGCTCTAAAGTTTCCTCTGAAAACCAAAATCAGCTTGAGAACCCCTTTGCTTTGGAACTAGATCAAGCAGGCATGGGCGATGCAAATAGAAACAAACCTAACCAATCGACTTTTCCTTTCCCCATTGCTCATCAGAATGAAGTAGAAAACCTCAAAAATATCCCTGGTTTAGTCCTTCCCAAGTTTTATGGACTTGTCACAGAAGATCTTGATACCTTCTTGTTTGAGTTTGACATACTCTGCAGGAGTTATGACTATACCACCTATTCCCATAGGCTTAAGCTATTTCCTACCACTCTGAAAGAAGCTGCATTAAGATGGTTCATGAACCTAGGAAGAGATACTGTGGAGACATGGGATGACATGAAGACAAAATTCCTTGAGAAATACAAGGAGTAATGCAGGGGCAGTGACATGATAGGAGGTGACATGTTTAGGATGCAACAAAAGGAAGATGAGAGCCTGGAGGATTACATTGCAAGGTTTCTATTTTGCCTACAAAAATATCCACAACATACACTTAATGAAGACTCACAAAAGCTACTCTTCTTGAGAGTAATCAATGATAGCTGCATTGATGCCTTGGACCTGATGGGAGGAGATATCTCCCA
>VDFB02330271.1:0-13764 GCA_007258455.2 Sequoia sempervirens
CTAAATGATAGAATTAATGTACAACTTTTTCCTCTTTTGAAATTAATACATTTCAGTTTGGTGGCGAGTTCCAAAGACGCACTTCAAGTTTGAAATTTGGAATTTAAACTCTGCCTATCCTCTCTGTTATGTTAGAACATTGAAAATATTTTACTTTCAAGTGCTGCAACTGTGATGGATTACCAGTGGTATTAGTGGGGTGATTTAAGTCTTTAACTTCCTATTATGCTCAAGTGCAGAAACGGCGCTAGATTGACAAAGGAATCAGAGGGGTTATTTAAACCTTTTAAATTTTCTATTATTTTCAAGTGCTTCAGCTATGATAGGCTGCTAATGAATCAGGGAGCCTATTTAAATCTATACAACCTACCATGATCAAGTGTTGCGGCTGTGACAGGTTGCCAAGTATATCAGAAAAAGAATATTAGACATTGCAACTGTGATAGGTTTCCAAAGGTATTAGGGAGATTATATAAATTTAGATTACCATACTATGTGAAGGAGCTCATCTAAACACTGTATCCAATAACATCAATTTCTCTCAGCTTCGACTGAACGGAGGTAATTGGCAAAGGCTTGAAACATTGCGCAGACCAAGAGAATTAAATAATCTACTCATTGGTCCTCAATTTCTTCACTTGAACAATATGCTCAATGACGGCATCAAAGAAGACACACGAACCAAGCTTCCTCCAAGTTTGAGATGGTTACAGTTGCAAAAAAATGTGAGAAGCCATTTTCCATCAGTCTTGAGGATAACATTTGGGATTTTGATAATAAAATTAGAGAGTTTATTTAAATCTATACACCCTACCATGTTCAAGTGCAACAACTGCGATAGATTGTAGCAGAGTCAAGCAGGTTGTTTAAACTTTTAAACTTCCTATTATATTCAAGTGAGATAGCAGAAACAGGCTGCCAATAAACAGGGAGCCTATTAAAATCTCCACAACCTAACCCACAATATTAATGGCTGAGGGCGACGCGAAGAAGATGTATCTCATCAAAAGTATGTAATATATAGCATAAAAGAAGAACACCATAAAGGCGTCAAGATTCATTGACAAAGTAACCGATTCATCAAAAACCAGATGGATGATAATAAAATTAAGGGGCACTTTCAGACAAATAATAAACATTACATAAGTAGATCTCAGTATCAATGTTAGAAATAAAAGAAGAGATCGTACCTGGTATTGATCACCGGTAGAATAATTGGTCGTACTCAACTCCGAGTTTCAGCAAGCTCTAAATCTGCTGTCCTTCTTAGCTAGTAGCTCCTAAAGAATATTTCATCCCCATGATATTTTCCCACCAAAACAACGGACCCCCCCATCCTTTTCTTTCAAAAGCTAAATATAACTATTAATTATTTTTCTACAGTTCTCTTCGACTTCCAAATGCTCAAAAGGTGAAGTTTCATTTCAGCTTCCTATCCCCCTATCCATTAAATTTCTTATTATAATAATTATCTTTTCAAGATTGTTTTGTTCACAATTATTATTATTATTTTCAATTTAACACAACAATTTAAATCAATTTATCTAATTATGTCACTTTTACTTTTAACGGATTAGTTTAAATTGATTGTTTGATCTAAATCATTTAATTTAATTTAATTGATTATTATTTTAATTTCTAATTATATTTTAAATAACCTTGCAATCACTTATGATTTAATTAATTATTTAAACATGACTACAAACATATGATATTTTTCCACATAATCAAATAACACAGTAATCAATGAAGCACACACAAATACTCACCAACAAGCCCAAAACAACCGACACGGAGGGGCATTACATTCTTGATCAACTCTTACATCGTGTAAGAGTTACAAATGTTTAATTATTTTTAAAAATTGGATGTTTTTAAGTACCTAAAATAATCTTGGTAAAACATTCCATAAAATTGAGTCTAGAAAGCCGTAAGACTATAAATTGATATAAAATTGATAGGGTTTGGTGAGTTGTATAATTAACATTTTTTGAGGGCATACACATATTTGCAATCATGCAGGTATGTATAGCCTTTAATGTCAATACTACATAGTTTATAAGTATTAGAAAATTTATTGCAGTTGCATTAGATTTATATATTCAATAGTAAATTCATCTTATGTGGGCATGAAATCAACCTAAGGTATAATAAAAATGAGAATCTACAACAATAAAAAAAAAATTCAATAGTTTCATGTTGGTGACCATGTCCTTAAAGAGAATCAACACACCCAACAAGACAAAGGAAAGAATGGAAAATTTGAAGCCAATTGGTTGGGTCCCTCTGTCATCATAGTTAAGTATGGTTTTGGGGCATATCAGCTTGCTACTATTGGAAAAACAAGGACACACAATTGAGAGGGGGGGTGAATCAGTTGTGACAAAAAATTTAAATTTTCTAACTTATTTTAACTTTAATCTCAGATTTGATGAATAAGCAAATAACCACAAGCAATTAACACATCAGAGAGACAAATAACACCAAGATTTTTTACATGGAAACCCTGTTAGGGGAAAAACCATGGTGGATGTTAGTCCACAAGATTATACTCTATTAAAAGTATAAAGATAAATAATAAGGGGAATACACATGCATTCAGGCACACTGCCTAAAGCTCACTGCCCAAATACAAAGAGGACTCACTACTCAACAATACAAAAATATGGATTAGATCCATAGAGTATGAACTAAAAGAATAGCTTCTACACAAGCCTAATTACAGTTCCAATTAAGCTCAGAAAACCTTCTTCACACTTTCCTCAAACTTCTTCACTCTCTACTTTGCAATCGAATGATAGAAACACTATTCACACATTTACACTTTCTCTGGCATACATTCACACTTATGCACACTCTAATTTTTCTCAACCATTCACCCTTATACATATGCTTCATGGGATTTCATCACATTTTAGTTGGTCAGAAAAATTAAACATATTTTCAATGTTGGCCCAAATTCACAAATAAATTTCCAATGCAAATTCACCAAGGTCGGCCACAACATAGTGGAGACCCAAATTAACTTCTCCAACACAAAAATACTTTAATTAATTTCACCACGAAGATCCACAACACACTACCATCAACATGTCAACAAAGAATATGAAAACCCGAACATGCTCAAAAAGATCTTCAACCACGAGCTCTTCGAGTAATGTGGACATACCACACAGATAGAAAATGATGTAGAGGCATTTGAGAGAACCAAGAAACAACAGAGAAGCATCCACAACAGGATTACGGAGATCGCACAATCTTTCATTCGGGAACACTAACAAAGAGACCACAAAGCATTTGGGACACAACACACTCAAAACTTCATGTAGACCTCTTAAACTTTTCGTTAGATGATCTAGAAACATCCATGAAATAGGAGCTCACACCATCTAAACTTCAGTGCAAAACACCTTCATGACTTGCGGTTCCACTAGGAACCTAAAATACTTTCTTTTACAATTTTCTCAATATTCTTGACATATACAACAACTTATTTACCAAATGATAATAGTGTTGACATCAGTGACAACCACATATTAGCAACCATATCCACAATATCAACAGCTACACCTAAGGAAACCCTTGGATGAACCCATCAACATAATTAATCTTAAATTTTCCATATCTGAAGTCAATTGGGTACCCACCTTGAAAAATACACAAAAATGTCAAAATCAAAAAAATGGTGTCAATAGTAGAAATAGAAATCTTTGAATGGGTGAAAACCACCCTTAGTGGTGCATAGGATAGAGCCATTTGGGGAAAACCTAGAAACAAAGCACCATTTGTAGAGGGGCTTAATCATTATATTTTTTCATCTGGTTTTCTTAATAGCTGGCATTACTTCAACTACAAAAAGAAATGTTTCCAAATTTCTTTTGTCTATTTTGAAATTTCTATTGTCTGAGCTTTCTATCTATTGATTTCTTTTCTCATTTTCTACAAAGAAATTTATTGTTTTTTCCAGAATTTCAACAATTGTTTGTTTCCAATTTTGCAACAAGATTTAAGATGGGTTTTCATTGCAACTCAAAGTGATTGAATCTTTTCTAAAAGCATGAACAAATTTGTAAATTTCTTTCAAAATGAAATAAATAAATAAAAAACAAGCAAACAACCTGGTGTTTTCTCCCAAAGCTTGAAAATTTTGACAATGGTGATTTTAATCCTTATTCTGATTTCAGCTCAACCAAGAAATCCCCTTGCTTCTACAAAATTTCCTATAACAAAATCCAAATCTAGCCACAGCAAAAACCTTCACCAAATTAAAAGATTCCCCAAAATGGAAATTCCCAATTATATGAAATTTTATTTCCTAAAATAGAGTTTTCCCCAAATTTTTAAATCCTTAAAATAAATATCTCATATATATTAAATATATTGCAATTTGGAGATATTTATTTTTTAAAATTTAAAACAAAAATAAACATCTCATATATATTAAATATAATGCAATTTGGAGATATTTTCATTTTTGAAATTTAAAACAAAAATAAATATCTCATATATATTAAATATATTACAATTTAGAGATATTTTCTTTTTTTGAAATTTAAAACAAAAATTACTCTCCAAATGAAATTTCATGCATTTAAAAATTTCTTTTCACAAAAAAAAATCAAATTTTGAAAAGAAATTCTTTTACCTATTAATTTTCAAAAAGTGAAATTTAAAACATATTTCCATTTTTTAAATTTAAATCTAAATATCAATAATGTCAAAACAACTAACTTAATTTAATTTATCACTATTAACTTAATTAATCAATAATTAAATCTAATCCAAGATTAGATTATTTTATTAATTAAATTAAATTAATCACTAAAATAAATAACATTTCAACATTGGAACTAGATAAATTTAATCATCATTTTAACTACACCTGCTATTTAATAACCTTTATAATTTGAAATTAAATAAAAACCAAGGTGAAATGGACAATATTAAAACAACTAAACCCGACCACAACCTGATGACACACTATGACTAGGGTGATGACATGACATGGAAAACCTAGCTACTATCTTCCAATCATTTACTGTTGGTCAATGGACATGCTCAAACCTATGAAATCAGGTGGAGTCGATGTCCTATACTTGTCAACCTGTGAACAAAGAGTATATTGAACATGCATATATCTAATATAATAAAACACACCATGAAGGGGAAAATCTCATAATCGTAGGGTGCTCACAAGTGAGTGATACAATCCAGTCTCCTTCACCAATACATCCTTTCTAACTGACGAGTCTAACATCAATAATATAATAAAAGTATAAAGCATCTTAAATTAAATATCGACTACTCTAATTCAAAACATGCCATAATGATAACATCAAGGTAAAATACCATTACATCATAATATCACATACACATCGCTTAATAGTTGTGATCAAATAGACCCAAGTACATATTCAAGGTGCTAACAGAAATAAAGCATACATAGAAGAACAATGTTAGATCAAACAAAAAATGGAGTACTACAATCCTTCCATATTTACTCGGCCGCGAGGGTGGTTGGGTGGAACATGCTACGCACCTTGTTTGGTCCCCTTATGATGTAGTTGTACCATTCAATGTAGATTTTTGTGGATGTAGTCTAATCCAAGATTCATATGTTACCAGATGTATATTTGTACTCCAGATGTATTCTATGTATTGATGTATCACTCCCATGTGTGTTGGGAAGACTTATGATGTAATTTTGTATATGTGTTCCTAGAGATGTACTATCAGGTTGATGTAATGTAATAATCATACCATGTAAATCATTCTTGAACTACCATTTGTTAATATTGTTAATGTTATGTTGTATCTATGGAAATATGTACTTAATATCTTCATGATTAATTTATGGTATTTGCATGTATGGTTTTATATGGATTATTCTTATCATTTTGGTTATCGTTAATGATTTTTTTTAAATGATGATACATGTGTGAATGAATGGATTACATAATTGGTACTTTAATTTTCATCTATTAACTTTGTTATGGGATAGTTCAGGTAATGTCACCTCATGTACGTACCCCAAGGGACTTTGATGTGCAACTTGAAACATTGGTTATGTTGGAAAAATTAAGTGCATTCCTTATGTTTAAAAAAAAAATTGTTGCATTCTTTGTTGTTCCTTTGGGGTTTGCGGCCAGTTACACCAAACAATAAACATTTATTCCAATTTATTTTATTTTCAAATATTTAACATCAAACAATATATTTACATTACATAACCAAAACATATAAAAAAACCAACGCTATTAATCAAACAAAACACAAAATACAAAAGTAAAAACTAAAATACAACAATTAAAAAAAAAAATTACATTCAATTTTATTCACATTAATTAAACTTACATTTATTTTTATTCCAACTCTACAAATTTCTAATTATTTGATGTATTAATTCCTCTTTAATGACCAATTATTAATAATTGATAATTTTCTTTAATTTAGTATTGATTATTAATTATTGATAATATTATTAATATATTATTAAGATAATTCTAGTATTGGTTACCTTATTATTAATAATTATAGATATTATAGTTCACAATATTATTATTAATAATTATCAATCATTATTTATATAACTTATCTCTTCTATAGTATAGATAATTCTTAGATCATCAATTTAATGTGTTAGTATAAAATATAAAATAATAAAGGTAATCATTGTTTAATTATTAATATAGATTTCATAATTTCAATTGGTTTTATGTTTAATATTAACTATATCATTATTTTTATTATTTATTTATATTATCATTTATCATTTTAAATAATGGTATGTGTTTTCTCGTATGTCCCTTACATAATATTAATATTATTTATCTTTACCTCTAATGCATAACATTATATAATAAACCATCTTATAACATTTTATTATATGATAATTTTTTTTCCATTTAGTAATATTTTTTTAGATTATATAATGTTCCATATTATAATAATTTTTGTTTTTGGTCTAGCATATTTTTTTTAGATGTTTCAATCTTTATGTTTATATATAATATTATCGGGTTAATACAAAATTTTGGTTTGATTTTTATACATAATACTATGTATATTGTTATGCATAAAACCAATATTTAACACTCTGTGAAAAATTATACTATTAATCATGTTATCTAATATTTGCATGGTTGTGTCATTTTTTCCTCTCAATTTATGGTCTATCATCTTTCCTCCCTTGAACTATTTGGATCTTTCCAAAAAATTTGAGTTTAGTGCCATCATAAGCCTACAACTACCCTCCTCCAACCCCCCTCATGTATTTATCATCCAAGTTTCCTACTACTCTTTTCACTCTTCTCTCTAACTGCAACACAGCCTAATGATGGATCATGGAGAATTATCTAAAACATTGATGTAAAAATTGATACACAGTTTCAATTCAGAAATCTTAGCGCCATTATTATGAACTATGAAAATTGCATGTTATTAACTACTTTTAAATTGTTAAATCATTTGCAAATAAAAAATAAAAAATAAATTATTAGAATTGAAATATCAATAAAATATAAATTTTTTTTCATTTCGATCTTATCAACTCCTTTTTTTTCTTTGTTTTTAAAACAAAAAGCCTACTTTTAAATTGTTAAATTATTTTAAAAATAAAAATAGAAAATGACAAGAAAAATTGAGACGGTTAAGATTAATTGTATAGTCTTGCATCCTTCTCAATTTTCAATAGTTGATTCCAAAAAGTAAGTCATTCATTTCATATAAAAACCCCTTGACATAACCAAGGTATCTGCTAAATTTTACATAAAAACATATACAGTCATATGACCATCAAATTTAACCAAAAAAGGGTGAAGTGACAGTCACAAACAGCGTATGAAAACATTTAAGTTTCCTGTCCGCTCAGTCTAATTCGCACCTCCATTCCCATTTATTGTTTCCACCTATACAGAAGAATTTGCCCCTCTCCCATTTATTGTTTCCACCTATACAGAAGAATTTGCCCCACTCCCATTTATTGTTTACGTGTACCCTGACGAATTTGCACTATTCCCATTTATAGTGGTATGATCTTCTCATAAGAATTTGGACTGGACACGGCAAACGTCTTTATCATCATTTATTGTTGAAGTGACGTAATTTGAATCAGGTAGTGCTTGCAGGCTGTCTCGAAAGTGACTCCTGTTGTAAATTTTTAAATGTAGACCATGACGGAGTCTTTCGACATAATAGCAGGCTGAAGAGTCAAAAATTTATTGCCTGTTTCACGGATTGATACTTATTGTCGTATTGGTTGACAATGAATAATACGAATTCGTGACTCATAGTCACGAGGAAGCAGACTTGAAAGACCTCCAAAAAGGATTCGGTAGCATCCAGCGTGTTTTAAACGGCCTAGTCTACATCCTTTGCCCTCTTACTGTATGGTCCCATGGGGGGCTTGGGCTTCTATTTTCATGGATCAAGCTGTCCCATGGACCCAAAAAAATTATGCTACAAGGATGAATTGGAATCTCCTCCTGAAAAATAGCAGCCCCTACCTTTTAGGACTGCAAATTTAGCTGGTGAAATTGAGGTGGGGCTAGAAATTGCCCCTACAGATTAGGAATATTTTCTGCCACTTGTCTATCACTTTGAATTTTAAATTCCTAAAAAAAACTAAAAAATGAGAGAATTTTTATTTGTTTAATAATTTTTACCAAATTACTCCACTTCGTCCCTTGAATTTTGGAGCTCAAACTTTTAAGCTGAATTGCAAAATTGAATTCATGGGACCACCATCTTAAAAATATTCCTAAAAAATCTCAGCAGCACCGCTGAAATTTTTTAGGAAGCCCCCCTCCATGGGACCGTACCCTTAGTCAAGTCATGCATGTGATCCTGTCAATGAGGTCAGATGGCTGGGCTTAAAGATCACACACTAAGCTTTTGCCCGCTTAGGTGGCGCTTGTGGGCCCTCTTACCTTTTCGTTTTCGTTATGTTCTCTGTTGCTTGCCTTTAGCTATCCACGATAACAATCACTGCTACGGTTAGATTTAAAATTCAATTTTGAATTTGCATCTCCCGTTGCATTCCCGCCCAATCCATTAAAAAGCAACGAAGGGCTGGTACTTCTGTACTCACATTTCTTGGCTGCCTCCCACTCTGTAAAAAGCTCTTTCGCTGATCTCCATTGAAGGTTCATCACCATAATCCACAACACCGAAAGCACTGCACTGCCTATCTGATCGTTTAGCTTTTTTGAAGCATATGGATGAGTTGAAAAGAACCGAGATAAATGTGGATTGCAAGGAAACTCCTGATGCTCCTAACGAGTTGAAAAGAGCCGAAATGCAGCTGGATGCGAAGGAAACTCCTGATGCTTATATCTTCAAGGCCGACCTTCCTGATATTTATTTATTCACTGTTTGATTGTCGATTTTTGCTTGAACAAATTTTCCCTTCTTATCTTTGTTGTTCTTGCAGGATTAAAGAAATAGGTGGTGAAAATAGCAGTGCTAGATGGTCGACTTCTTCAAATTAGCGAAGAACGCAGAAAAGAAGAGGAGGTGGAGGAGGAGAAATATCACTGTGTTGAACGATGGAGAGGGAGCTTGATCAGGTTTATCAGGATACTTGAGAATGCAAATCTGGATGAGGTGAAAGCTGGCATGGAGAATGGAGTGCTTACTATGACAATGCCCAAGCGCCCTTAACCACAACCTCAACTCAAAACCATTGAAATTTCTGACTAAATTCTTGAACTGCCATCGATATCTAGAGCGCTAATCAATAATGTTCTGGTTTACCCTAAACATTCTTATTGTGAAGAGATTAAGTGCATGCAATTCTAGAAAAAGCAGTTGACAATGTGTTTCTTCTTTTATGTTTATTACCCTAGTCCATCATATCGTTTTAAAACAAGATCATAAGAAAGGAATGTATTCCTAAGGTTACGAAGCTTTTCGATGCGATATTTAAATCAATGCTAAATTTATGTAGTATAAAAATGGGAATAGGATTTAGGAATGCATATAATTTAATTTTTATCATTTTATTTTTTCTTTACTTCAAGATATGAATGTGAATAATTAGGTAGATGCATATGAAAGTGAATAAGTATAAAAATATATTGATCAATTTCATGCATGATTATGAATCTTGAAAATTATTATTACATTTATGAAAATCTAATCAAAATGGGTCCAAAATAATAAGGGAAAGAGCATGAGTGAACCATTAGGAAAATTAAACAATTGGAATCCTCCTCCTCCTCCTCCTCCTCCTCCAAGCTATAGTCCATTTAAACATTAGAGGCTTCAATTTTTTCACCTACTATTTTTACATTTTGAAACAAGCATAGTCATAATTTGCATTGATACGAATGGTGCAATAAAAATGGTTTCTAAATTTGAGAAAAATCTAGATACAATAGTCAAGCTTTATTTTGGTACTATAGATATATACTGATTATTGCAATCAGATTCATGAAGGGTTTTGGTGTTGGTGTGATTACTTTTTTAAAGACATAATGAAGCTCCATTTTGTACTAAATGAATATATATATATATTGATTATTGCAATCAAATTCATGAAAGGTTTCAATGTTGGTGTGATATTACATTTGTAAAGACATATTGTTGATATTATAGATATAATATTTTACCTTTACCGTCGCATATGCAATGTAGTGTGTGTGAACCCCACACATCCCACCACCATACTATTTAAATGTTGATTGTTTTTTTGGTGGAAATTATCTTTCCCCCATATGTGGTTTCTCTTGTCACCACACAAAAGGTTGTGGGCTCTATGAAACCTATTGAACCATTTATGAAGAGCCATACATGCACCTAACTTAGTTTCCACCCTTCAATCTAATATGGACCCATTTTTCATTAATTTATGTGGCATTTTTTGTGTGAATGAAGAATATTACTTAAATATTCTTAGATGAGGTCCTATTCACATTATTCTACTTAAGTTTACTTCTAGGATTTTTTATTTTTTTCTTAATGCATTTTATATTTGTTTCTAATTCATAAGATTATGAAACTTTTTATGATCTTACTTATTCTTAGGTCTCATCCTTGCTTATATATATAGGGGGTTTCACATTATACATAATGTACCATTTTTTATGTATTATATCAATTGGTTAGTAATGTAAAAATTCTAGTGCTTCTTGTTTTGGTTATAGATTATCATTTGTTCTTGCAGAGTTCTTGATCAACTCTTACATCGTATAAGAGTTACAAATGTTTAATTATTTTTAAAAAATTGGATATTTTTTTTCAAAATTACACAAATAATCTTAATGCAAAAACATTCCTCACAATTGAGTCTAGAAAGCCTTAAGACTTATAAATTGATATAAAATTTGATAGGGTTTTGGTGAGTTGTATAATTAACATTTATTGAGGGCATGCACATATTTGCAATCATGTAGGTATGTATAGCCTTTAACCTCAATACTAATTATTAGAAAATTTATTGTAGTTGCATTAGATTTATATACATTCAATATTAAATTCATCTTATGTGGGCATGAAATCAACCTAAGGTATAATAAAAATGAGAATCTACAACAATAAATTTTGTTTTCAACAGTTTTATGTTGGTGCCCATATCCTTAAAGAGAATCAACACACCCAACAAGACAAAGGAAAGAATGGAAAATTTGAAGCCAATTGGTTGGGTCCCTATGTCATCATAGTTAAGTATGGTTTTGGGACAAATCAGCTTGCTACTGTTGGCAAAATAAGGACACACAACTGAGAGGGGGGGTGAATCAGTTGTGATAGAAACTTCAACTTTTCTAACTTATTTTAACTTTAATCTCAGATCTAATGAATAAGCAAATAACCACAAGCAATTAATACATCAAAGAGACAAATAACACCAAGATTTTTTACATGGAAACCCTGTTAGGGGAAAAACCATGGTGGATGTTAGTTCACAAGATTATATTCTATTAAAAGTATAAAGAGAAATAATAAGGGGAATGTGCATGCATTAAGGCACACTGCCTAGAGCTCACTGCCCAAATACAAAGAGGACTCACTATCCAATAATACAGAAATATGGATTAGATCCATAAAGTATGAACTAAAAGTTCATAGCTTCTACACAAGCCTAATTACAGTTCCAATTAAGGTCAAAAAACCTTCTTCACACTTTCCTCAAACTTCTTCACTCTTTGCTCTACAATTGAATGATAGAAACACTATTCACATATTTACACTTTCTCTGGCATACATTCACACTTAAATGCACACTCTAATTTTGCTCAATCATTCACCCTTATAGATCCGCTTCATGGGATTTCATCATATTTTAGTTGGCCAGAAAAATAAAACATATTTTCAATGTCGGCCCAAATTCACAAATAAATTTCCAATGCAAATTCACCAAGGTCGGCCACAACATAGTGAAAACCCAAATTAACTTCTCCAACACAAAATTACTTTAATTAATTTCACCATGAAGATCCACAACACGCTACCATCAACATGTCGACAAAGAATATGAAAACTTGAACATGCACAAAATGATCTACAACCACGAGCTCTCTGAGCAATGTGGATGTACCACACAAATAGAGAATGATCTAGAGACATCTGAGAGCACCAAGAAACAACAAAGAAGCATCCACAACAACAACTTAATCATTTAAGTTGTTTAGAATAATACAAAAAAATTATTCTACACATCTTAATCATTTTTCATTTCCATTTCATTAGCATTTAAGTTGAAATAATATAGATTTGTTATTCTAAGCATCTTAACCATTTTGCATTATCATTTCATTAGGTTTGATCATCACTCATTGTATTAAGTTGCATTTAGTTTATCCTCTATAGCATTAGGTTCATTCATTAGTGGCATTAAGTTAATTTCATTACATTACATGTACATCCATCTTCATTTCGTTATAAATCCATAAAATGTCATAATAAATATCAATCACATCCATATCATAATCAAAATAATCGCATATAAACAAATACATCACATCTTGCATCACAAATAGTTAGTAATGTATCTCATATCTATCACATATTCATACACATAAGTTATATCATATACCATCATCATCATGCATCATTCATAAATCCATCAACAACATAGAAACATGTTATACACTTCTATAATCATTAGCAATAATCATCCATGTCATATATAGCATAATAAAGTACATAAAATGTACATCAATATAGTCCATAATGTCGATGAAATAATAAAGATATCCATGTGCAGGTATATCAAAATACAATAATGTATGTACAAAGGACACATCATGTGTCATGAATCAATATCAATACAATGAATCTCTAACTCATCAAAAAAATTGTACATGGCCTATCTATCTTTGTTGTATATACATATCTACAACCTATGAACCTCTCAAAATTGGGGCTTTGAATCCCTTGTCCTCCTATCTAGCCACTATTGGCTACATCTGATTGTTGAGGTGATCTTGGCACTAACCTGAACCCACTCCTCTTCCTCCTCTCCCCCCAGGTGGTCCCATCCATCCGATAGATACCCCTAATGCACTTGATTGTGTTGAACCCTCTACTCCTCCTAACCACTTGAGTCTCACAGTAACTACCACAAAGAAGGTTGGTCCTCTATGCTTTGGAGGTACTATTGATAGATACAAGGCCTTGTAATAGGCCACCTCCTATATAGCATAGACCATATCTACCTTTTTTACTTTGGATGCTCTAGCTACATCTCACTCTCTCCTATATTGGTCCCTATTAGCCTATATCCTCCCTTTGTGCCACTCCCAGGCCTCCTACGCTAATATCAAG
>VDFB02330272.1:0-26980 GCA_007258455.2 Sequoia sempervirens
CTCATGCAAGTTCGCTCTCTTCATTTGAGAAATGATCGTGTCCATCATTATCATTAGCTTATCTAAAGGGGTTGGGAAAGGGCTATTTTCCATATCAAAATAACACCAATCCCCCCATAAGATCAAGTGTTTTCTTTGTTTAAGAATAAGGAGTAGTTATTTTTTATTGGATTTGCTCAAGTATTTCATCTTTTTCCTTGTTTTCTAACAATGCAGATGGATTTTATGGGGAACTCATGTTTTACTCTTGCATTTTGATCTATTAGTGTATTTGTTTGTTTCTTCCATGCAAGTTTGAAATAGGGTTCACAAATTAAATAAAGGTTTGATTTATTTAATCAAGGAGGGTGATGTTAGGATCAAGTTGATTTATTTAATTTAAATTGATGACTTTAGGAGATTGAGAAAATAAACTTGATTTATTTGATGAATGGATGAATATGACCTAATCAAATGCATTATGCCAATTTTGAATGTCTATAGAATATTATGAGACGTTGTATAGATATTGCGTGGATTGTTTCTATGTGGTCCACATGACTTGAAGAAGTGTGTACATGGTCGCTTTGTAGTGTTAGTTCAAGTTTGGCCGACCTGGCATGCCAACGCTATTTGCAAAGGTACCTCATGGATTGTGAATATGTTGAGTAGCATGGTGATGTATATTTAGGTCCTAGTTAACCCTTCACATGGTCATCCTTCACATATTTGCAACATGGAAGTATTTGATACCGAATTATTTTGTAATTGAATGTTTGAGGTGCATAGCCGACCTCAGAGAATGTTTTCAAGGTTGTGGATGGTATAAATGCAAGGTAGAGTGTTGGAGAATGGTGTATGTGTGGTGTGTCATGGTGCAAAATTTGATCAAGTGTTGGTATGCGAGTGTAATATTTGAATATTAAGGCTACCAAAAGTAGTAAGCAAAAGGTGTCTACATTTTCAATGTACCTAAAGTTATTGAAGGCAGTGAGTTGAAGGTTGCAGATGGTTTGGAGTTTTTGTGGTGGATCTTCTTTTTTCTTTGAGATGGATTTCTTTTTGTAAAAGTTCCTTTCTTTCTCTCAAAGACATTAGATTTCCACATTTATATGAATACAAGTTATAAGAATGCCATATTTTTTTTTATTTCTATTTTTCTTAATAAATTGGTCCCTAAGTGATGCAACATATGTATTTAGTACACATTTTCAACTAAAAAAGTTGTAGTCCATTCTTATTTTAGCTACATTGAATCCAACTAAACCATATGTTTGACCAAAAATAATTTTTAATTAAAAATACTTAATTTATTTGTGCTAATAAGTTGGTTTGAATTGTGATACAATTTTGAACTTTCACCCTTTCATTAATTTTGTTCTAATTATTTTAGTGCTCTAATGTTTTTCCTAATTAATTTTTATTTATTTATTTGATTACTAATTATAATTGATGTAATAACAAGTTAGTGAACATTTTTATCTTTAGTGATTAAGGTTGAACTTATTATTTTCTATCCACTAATTAAATTTCTTACAATATATTTTTTATTGTTGATATTATACATTATTGATCCAACGGTTTTCATAGTTGTCTGAAATTAATGTCTTATATTATTTTAATGAATAATCCACATCTTTAATTCCATTAAATAAATTTATAAAATATTGTCATATTTTATCAAAATTTTCTTAAAAATGTATTTAATAATCTTATCATTCATTAGTTTCAAAATATTTTATTTACAAATAAGTTTTAATATAAAATTCTAGATGGTGTTCTAAAGGATAAATTTGGTTTATTAGCTAAATTTTATTCATTGGATATACTATATTTTGTATATGTTGTTCATCACATAATTTACTAAAATTTGTGTATTTTAAATAAGTTCATTATATGACACAACATCTAAGTTTAAATTTAGAATTGCATTATCATTCATTGTTGTATTATTTATTGATTTGATTAGAGTTTGAGGGTTTGTTTGAATCTCAAATTTATTTGGTGAAGGTAACATGTCTTCACCTCTAGAGTTTGATTTCCTCCTTGTATGGATTTTTTACATTCCTTTTATTTTCTCCATTTCTTTCTCTTTCTTAGATTTGGTTGATGATAGATGAATGTGTTCAACATCTTCACCTTTGAAGTTTATTTTTTTATATAACAAATTTTTCTTATTCATTCCATCTTTTCCTCTCAACTTTGAGCTTCTCCAATGTTTTCTTATTTAATGGTTTTCACCCAAAAATTCTCATATCTATATTAGTATAAAATGTGGGCATAATAATAAAAAATCAATTGTCAAAAAATGAAAAGGAATTTCTCAAAAGAATAAAACAATGATTTTGTATATCATTAAATAATGACTATGCTAGGAATAAAACCATAAGCTAGTTTGTGGGACCAAAACCATGAACATTTATCTTTTTCCATCTTTTATTGGGATTTTTTTTATATAAAACATAATGCCATTTTATAAAAGGATGCATATGCTTTCTTTTCTTTTGTTTGAGAATCTCCCACCCCTAAGCTTTATCCTAGGGTTGGATTTTCTTATTGCCTTTCCAATTTCTCATTTTATAAAATATATCAAATATATGTAAATATTGAGTGTGCTTTCCATTAGGTTGTATATTTTAAGATATAATTTTGAAAAAAATACTATAATAGTGGTTTAATATTGAAGTGAGGGGAAGGAAAACTCATAAAAATGAATGCATGGCAAAAAAATTGATTTTAGGGGTTCGTACGAACATACTGGTTCAATCGAACCCATTAGGGGTTCGCTAGAACCTTGGTTCGGGCAAACCCTTTTAATGGTTTCCCGCCAAAAATGCCAACACCAAAAATGCCAACAAAAACCCTTATAAAAGGGGGGTTCGAATGAACCCTAGTTCGAGCAAACCCCTAGGGGTTCATTCGAACCTCCCTTATTCCTCATCCCTCCTCCGAGACACAAAAATCCCCGAATTTGAAGACTTTGAGCTCGTGTTGATGATGAAAAATGGAGGAATCTCACAAACCCAATCGGAATCAAGTAGTCCCTAACAAGCTATCCAATCTAATACAATCTTAATATGTTTTAGCTTTATTATGGTTATTTTTTGTAGTTTTATTAAACATAGGTTTTCATAAAAATGAAGGTCTATGTTCTCATATTACGTGGAAAATAAAGTGATTATCAAAAATAAAATTTGAAAAATATGAGTGCACCAGAGTATCAAGTCCTTGATCCAACAAAAATGAATTTTGATATATACAAAAAGTTATGCTATAATGGGTCACAAGCGCTTTGCTATGTCCTCGAATTGTAAATTGGTTTGACTTCAAAACTTGATTAAAGAAAATATTCAATAAAAAACTATCTAACCAAGTGGAAGAACACTAGACACCTGGAGTTGAATAATATAAATTTGAGAATTATACTCTTTATCCCTTCTGGAAAAAATTTATATGCTAGGATTGTCTACATCACTTTTTAAAAATGTTGTTTTTTTAAAACTAGTTTTCATGGAGATGGAAAAAGAAGGTAACTCGATTCCAAAAATTTGAAAAATATTTTTAGAATCTACAAAAAAATGTGATGAGACTTAGTTTTCATTATTATCTACAAATTCTTCTACTAGCTAGTCGCTTATAATCGTCTAAATGTGAAGATTTAGTTAAAAATAATAATTTCAAAGGTTCAGTTTGGCCAAAAATTGCAAACCATTATTGTGGGATCACCCTTAAAGGCCTCTTTACCAAAGGGGACCTTGCCGTTCAAAATGTGAAAGAGAAGGAGAGTTTCCCTAACCCTTGGGGGAACCCATTAAGAGCTAAGAGAAAGGGTCTTGATAGTGTTGAGCCCAAAACTGCTAAAAAATTAACAACTAAGATTAGAGATGAAGAAGAACAAGGTAAAATAGATGACTCTAGTAGTGGAAAGGGGCAAAGAAGGTTGACAAGGCTTGCATGCCAATTGACTAACGGTAAAAAACTTAGCTTCAAAAAACTTGGTAATAACCCAAAAGATGAGGCTTCGAGCACTGTTAATGTGAGAAAAAAGGAACAGTCTATGGTTTTAGGGGTTGAACTTTCATAGGATTCTGCTAGTAGCGAGGAGGACAAAGAGGTGGAGGGTAATGACCAAAAGGTGGTTGAGGACTCAGAGGAAGATGAAGATGAAAGGTTGAAAAAATTTGAAAAAGAAATTGAGGATGTGGTTATGAAAGATGTGGAAAAGTAGGCTATGGTGGACTTGGAAAAGGATGTGTAGGATAAAGATAGGCCCTTTGATTTCTATCTCACTCAATTCCAGGAGTTGCAGGATAAAGTGGAAAAAATGGACAAGGCTTTCAATAAGCTTACATCTATTACGTTGGGAATCATGTAGAGGGCTATTTTTCGCATTGTGTATGGTGTGACCAAGGTAAAGAAAGTTCGTAGAAAGAGGATCTCCTCTCAAGCTAAGGAGATGCAATTGGACAAGAGAACATGCATGATGGAGCAATGCAGCGAGGACATGGAGCAGCTGGTTGAAGAATGGAACCTAATCTGTACTCCCATAAAGTAATTTGGGTCTTTTGTGTCTTTTTTTGGTTTATGGGCTTTAGTACTCTCTGGGCCTATGTGCCCCTCAACTTTTTAGGTCTAGGCTCTATTTTTTCATCATTTGCTGATGGTTGACTTTGGTCCTTGTTGTTTCTTATTGGTTGGGTGGTGGTTCTATTGCACTAGGGTGTTGGTCTATTTTTGGCCCCTGTTGTTTTGCATTGGTTGTTTTGTTGGCTGATAAGCCTAGTTTCATTTTTTGGATGGGTTTAGGGGCCCTTTCCCCTGCTTCTGTTATCAAAAAAATTATCATCTTTCATATCATCTAACAATTTTTTTTTGAAATTTAAAGCTATGTTTCACTTTTATAAAATATATGGTGAATAGTAATTTAAATTTGAAACTTGAATCACTACAAAGTGACATATAATTTAAATTTTGAAATAAAATAAGCTAATCGAATAGATTTTTAAAATGTATTTTATGTTTGTACTTTTTAAGAAAGATTAAGAAATTATTTCAATGTATTGTAAATTGGTAAATATGATTTAGTTGCTTATAGAATATTGAAAAATGAGGTTAAGTAAGATGTTTCTCTTTATATAGTAATTTAATTTTTTTCTATTTTTTTTTTTAATGTTTTGTATTTTATAACTTGAAACTTTAGTGCATGAATTACTTTTTTCTCATTTTGAAAAATATCTTTTTAAAAATAAATCTAAACTTGTACATGATGAAAGCATAACCATTTTGACTAGATAATTTTTTTATGTTAAATGTTTATTCAAAATAAAAAGAACACATATATCTTCTCCACATGGACTCTCTTCTTTACTGTACATCATATTTATTTTTATTTTTTGAAAATAAACTTTAATATTTTTATCAACAAGAGAATCAACCTTATATTTCGGTGCTAATGAAATACATATAGTAAAATGAAAAATTATATATAAACATTAACTATAATATATAAACAATAAATTATAAAAACTACACTTATAGATCTACAAAATGGTATTTTTTAGGTTTGAAAAATAAATTATTTATATGAATACAAGTTAGAAGAATGCTATATTTCTCATTTTTTTTTCTTAATAAATTGGTCCCAAAGTGATACAACATATGTATTTAGTACACATTTTCAACTAAAAAAGTTGTAGTCCATTTTTATTTTAGCTACATTGAATCCAACTAAACCAGATGTTTGACCAAAATTAATTTTTAGTTAAAAATACTTAATTTATTTGTGCTAATAAGCTGGCTTGAATTGTGATACAATTTTGAACTTTTTCCCTTTCATTAGTTTTGTTCTAATTATTTTAGTTCTCTAATGTTTTTGCTAATTAAATTAAATTTATTTATTTGATTACTAATTATAATTGATGTAATAACAAGTTGGGGAACATTTTTATCTTTAGTGATTAAGGTTGGATTTATTAATTTCTATCCACTAATTAAATTTCTTACAATATATTTTTTATTGTTGATATTTTACATTCTTAATCCAAAGGTTTTCAGAGTTGTCTAAAATTAATGTCTTACATTGTTTTAATGAATAATCCACATCTTTAATTTCATTAAATAAATTTATAAAATATTGTCATATTTTATCAACATTTTCTTGCAAATGTATTTAATAATCTTATCCTTCATTAGTTTTAAAATATTTTAATTAAAAATAAGTTTTAATATAAAATTCTAGATGGTGTTCTAAAGGATAAATTTGGTTTATTAATTAAATTTTATTCATTAGATATATTATATTTTGTATATGTTGTTCATCACATAATTTATTAAAATTTGTGTATTTTAAATTTAAGTTCATTATATGACATAACATTTAAATTTAAATTTAGAATTGCATTATCATTCATTGTTGTATTATTTATTGATTCAATTAGAGTTTGAGGATTTGTTTGAATCTCAAATTTATTTGGTGAAGATAGCATGTCTTCACCTAGAGAGTTTGATTTCCTCCTTGTATGGATTTTTTACATTCTTTTTTATTTTTCTCCATTTCTTTCTCTTTCTTAGATTTGGTTGATGATAGATGAATGTGTTCAACATCTTCACCTTTGAAGTTTAATTTTTAATATAACAATTTTTTCTTATTCATTGCATCTTTTCCTCTCAACTTTGATTTTCTCCAATGTTTTTTTATTTAATGGTTTTCACTCAAAATTTCTCATATCTATATTAGGATAAAATGTGGGCATAATAATAATTTCCTATGAATGTCAAGATTATAAGAAAGATAAAAAATTCAATTGTCAAAAAATGAAAAGGAATTTCTCTAAAGAATATAACAATGATTTTGTATATATCATTATAAGACAAGTAAATATTGAATATGCTAGGAATACGAGATATATAAAAAATATAAATTATCAAAAAATCATAATTTTTTTTTTTAAACAATATAATTAATCATTCATTTATAATAAGAAACGCAAACATTAGTGAAGAAGCTAGTTTGTGGGACCAAAATCATGAACATTTATCTTTTTCCATCTTTTATTGTGATTTTTTCATATAAAACATAATATCATTTTGTAATAAGATGCATATGCTTTCTTTTCTTTTGTTTGGGAATCTCCCACCCTTAGGCTTATCCTAAGGGTTGGATTTTCTTATTGCTTTCCCAATTTCCTATTTTATGAAATATATCAAATATATGTAAATATTGAATGTGCTTTGTATATTTTAAGATATAATTTTGAAAAAAATACCATTATGATGTCAAATTTCATCTTAGTTTTCTAACCATATATTTCAAATATATTAAAGTTTTAATATTTAAAATTACATTTATTAACATCACTTTTTTTTCCAAAAATATATTTCTTATTTTTTACACCTATTTTCCCCCCTCTCATCTATATTTAAAAAAAATATTTTTCTATTCTATATTTCATTCTACACACTTACCAAAAAATTACTTTTCTTAAAATTAGGGTGCACTCTCATTTTTCATGACTCTAATTGCTTCATTCCTTCTCCTTTATGCTATGGCTCAATAAGTATGTTCGTGGCCAAACATTGTTTCAATATCTAGAACTTTAAGGTGGATATTAATTTTCAAATAAAGTCTTGGAAACTATTGAACACTATAGGCCAACAACAAGAAAATATTTGAAATCCATTTAGGTACTAAAATCCCTGACCTACAAATATTATAAGAATCTTGAACACGTTAAGTATACTTTTGGTCACTACTAACTTGCCTCTCTTCATGAAAAGGGATGTTGTCAAATACACCTTAGTTTTTTTATTTCCCACCTATCTAAAAAGTCTCTTATTGAGATTGTATTTTTGATAAATTTATATTTGAATCTATTAAATAGTTTATTCACAACCATCTTTGAAAACAAAAATACAATGCTATATCTTTAAAAATTTATGCTATCATCTAAAAATAGTCATTTAAGTGCTTTACATTAACATCAGTTTTTGGGTAGCCTTTCTCTCCACCCTCATACAAGATGCATTGAAATCCAAACAAAAGTTTCCAAAGTAACTCGATAAGATTCAAGAACAAATTTCTTAGTTGCCTACCAATCACACCAATGTCACCAATGTCACCAAACATTATGCCATCTATTAGCTCCTAGTTATATGATAGGGAAGAATTAGTTGAAACACATTCCATGACATCAAGCTTAGGATGGACTATTCTACATCCATCATTGAAGAGTAATGCTACCTTTGTAGTTGTTTGTCTTTGATGGTTCAATAATTTTGTTTTGTAATTATCATCTAATAAGACTTTGTTGACTAATTCTTAACTTATTATCTTTTTCTATATTTATAACTACCTTTAATAATTATTTTTATTTAGTTTTGACATAATTTTTAATATTTATTTTAAATATATCTTTCATCGTTAACAATATATTAATCACTTAATATTTATTTGTTAAAGATAAATAATTTTATATAATTTTTAACAATAATTTAAGTTTAAAATAAAATAAAGATAAAACAACTATAATTTAAAAAGTAACCACAAATTTACCATATAGCCATACTTTTTGAATTTTCTTCCCCTTAAAAAGCCTCCGACATTTAACAGAGATAGCTAACCAGCTGAGAATAAAAGTCTCCGACATTTAACAAAGACGGCTAACCTGCCGAAAAGGGTAAGGGAAAAATGAGTTTGTACACGGTAGCCAAAAGCTACTTTCCAGTCCCCAACAGGCAAGAAAACTTCAAGAAATTGATTTCCACGTTCGTTTTTGTCGGATTTGTGTGTATGAGAGGTGAAAATCCGGTGGCAGTTTTTGAATTGCACGAGTGTTCAATTAATTTCAAGAATAGTCATTACGCTGCGAGAGCAACGAGTATATTATATGATTGAAGAAACCTCTGCTAAATTCAGTTATATTGTATAGCTGGAAATCAGTCATTCAAGATTTATATCACAAAGGGTTTCCAAAGTGAATTCTTGTGTCTTATTTATATTGGAAAATTTACGGAGGAAATGCAAGATCTGCTTTTCCAGCAGTTACCATGTACTCTGAGCACCTCTTTTACCTTACTTTTGGTCTTGGCCGTGCATTCACGGTGCAGGAGCATGCACAGTTTGTTGACTGCACCAATCTGCAACATTTCATCGATTACTCGCTTCGAAGGAGAGAATTTACAAAGCAACCAGAGGATTCGAACAGCTTTTTCCGTTGCCAAGTGGGAGATCCTCATTATTTTCTTAGAGACTGCAGCGATGCCCATTGCGTGGTCGGCCAGGGCAGCCCTTCCTTCTGCACATCCGCACAACACGTCGAGAAGACATAACATCCTCTCGCAGCTGCTTTTCTTCTCGGGAGTCTGATCGGGAAGCAATTCGATCAACACGGAGACTGCCCCAGCCTCGATGGCGTTCATTCTGCTGCGCCGGCTGTTGGAGGCGAGTGCGCTCAGCATTTCAAGAGCCGCCACGGTAGCCTGGTGACACACCTCCTCCGTCAACAGCTCCAGAAGCCCTTCCATTAACTCACCGTTGGCGTTCATAGCAAGCCGCTCCAGGCCTTTTCTTGAAAGCATCTGTAAGACCATGGCGGCATGAAAGCGTGCGTTGGAGGCGCCTCTCTTAAGAATGGAGGCGAGGGAGGCTAAGCAATCACTTGTGCCGACCGAATCCAGCGTCTTGTCCAGCAAAGGAAGAGAAGAAAGGATTCCCAAGGCTTCCTCGCAGGCGGCCTGAACTTCGTAGCAGCAACCATCTTCATCCCTTTCTGCGGAATAGCTTTCAATGACAGAGATTACTGCAGCTGGTGCGGCGGAGGAAGCGATAAACCGTCTGTTGCTCTCGCTTTCAGCTGCCACAGATCTCAGCTTCTTCAACGCCTTTAGTTGAGATGACTCCATGTCCAGGAGTAATTTATTGAGGCGATCTGGGTCGAGGGGCGGCCGGGGCGTGGAGATACGGTGGACTCCAGCGGAAGAGTTGAGGACGCACCACTGTTGGATGAGGCGGCGCAGTGTGTGGTTAGGTGTGAGCTCGGTGTTGTGAAGGGGTTGTCTTGTGAGAGGGCAGGTGCTGTTCCCCATCGTATACATCCACTTCTCAATACTGTGTCGGTCGTAGGTCGCACCGGTGCAGAGCGTGACAGGGTCTGCCATCAGCTGCATGGATATCGGGCACAAGAAATACGAAGGGATTTCAAACTCTTTGGAATCCATACGCTTCCACACACTAAATAACAGATAGAGCCGAGTGTTGTATTTTCCTTACAAGGCCAAGGAATTGTGGATTTGAAATGTATTGTGGTGATAGAAGAGGCCACGGATGCTTATATATACTCGTTTACGGGGAAAGAAGAACCATGTCAACGTAGGTTGCAACTCGCTGATATGGGTGTAATGTCAACACGCGTGTCCACCATAAGCAAAGATAAATAAGCCTGGTCTTAGCAGTAGTCGTTCGCTACATCGAATGACAAAGTCCAATGCAGCCGCTGACCTTCTCGACCGGCCGACCTTTAGTTTTGGTGATGGATTCTTTGTTGGCAGTTAAGCCTTGAAAGTTTCATAAGCCTTATAAAAGTATTTTAGATAAGGAGAAACACGTGTGAAGATACGAATTGTAATGCTTCGATATTTTAAAGCCGCAAATTATGTTTTCCAAGTCCTATATAAGGAAGTGTAATGATCACCTTAATCGTAAAGTTTGAGTCAAGTGATTGATGATTGTTTGTTATGAAACAAAAGAATTCATTGTCCTAAAAGACATCATGCAATTTAGAAGACTAAGAATCTTCATTATTAATAGTGAGTTTGCAAGAAGAGCACTTATAGATTGGAGTTTTGTAAGCTAGAAGATAAAGTGGTAAGCATATTTATAAGGGGAGTGTTGGAATATGATAATTCCTTCCATAACTAAAAAGCAGTAAATAATTTCTTCAAGATGTTTCTAGAATAGAGAAAAATATTAAATAATTATTTGTGAGTTTTCTATTGTAACATGATAACCAAGTTTCTATATCATTCTATGTAACTATCAAAGACCTCAATATAATGAGGCATCACATAATGTTTTCTCATCATCAATTTATACAATATCAAGAAATAGAGAATTTTATTGAATGTTATAACATTTTAGATATTTATAATGTTTGTAATCAAGAAAGTAGTCAATAAGAATCAATTGAGGTTGAAGGGTTTAATCATTTGTGTCTATGTATATTTTGAGTTTTGTTCATTTAGCTCTAACCTCCAATAGCTATATCAACTTACAATGACTACAAATTATTCATTAGAGAGTTGTAAGAGCTTTAGAAAATTATACCCTATTTCTAAAGTCTTATGAAAATATATGTTGTCCATGTATTTGTAGTATTGAAGTGTTCTTATACATCTACCCTCTTGTTCCCTACAAGAGAGTTGCATAATTTTAAATTTCTTGTGCCAAGTTTTAATTATTTGATGGATATTCATGTGAAGGTGGAGTGGTAGGAAGCTACGCCATTCTTGTCTATAATTATGTAAGGATTATGAAGAGATAAAAAATATTTTATTTTATTCCTCCACCATGATGGAGGTGATGTGCAATCATAAAATTTGATTCGATTTGTTAATTCTTCCTTTCTTATGCAAGACACCACACTCAACTTTTGGTAAATTTCCGATCTTTCTTTGCAATCTCTCTCCTATACTATAATTTCCAATTTTTTTTTTAATGTCTCTTCTATTGTGTTGGATAATTTTGAGGGAAAATCCTTTATTAATTCTATATCTACCTCTATGAAATAGAAGACACAATATGTGTTATACCCATTAAAAACCAATTATGTCAATTTTTGTAGCATTTTAGGAGGTGCATTTTATTTGACATTTTCCAAATATTTTCAAACCAATTAATATAGTATAAATTATAAGAATGATTGTACCTACTAGGTATACATTAGAACAACATGTCACCAAGAACTATTGCACCCAAACCAACAACATTGGTTGCAACATTAAATTAGTGATGCTTTGTATAGGGTTTAACTATCTCACTTCTAGATTTTTGACAAATTAAAGTCAATGTCTAACTTCACTATAATTATTGAAATCATAATAAGATTTATCCACTCTAATTATGAATGGGTCATCTTGTTAGAAGGTGTGTATTCAATCAATTATTGAATAAATTCAATGAGAAATTGAAACTTAAGGATTATCATTATTGTAATAAATATGAAACTTGAGGATTTTTATGATATTCATTAAAATATGCATAAATGCAGAATTACACTTGAAGGGTTACCTTAGTACCTAGGTAAACATGCTAACATTAATCATTTGAACATAATCACAATGATTTATAAAAAATCAATATCTAATTACCATAGAGATGATAGATGAATGACATTTGGTGGGTTATGAAAGCTCTTGAGTATAAATATATACAATCTAAGATGCATATTCAAATACTAAAATATATTTTTTAAATGGTTTGTGTGAAATGAAAAAAATATTGGTGACTCTAAAGGGAAAGTATGCCTAAACATATCAACCTATGAAAGTATCTCCTTAATTACTTAGGAAATAGAGTAAGATAATCATGAAATCATCAAACCTTTTCAAAATTTGGAACATCTAAAAGCACAAATCAAGCATAAATCTCACTGTTGTAACAATGATCATATGTACTTGTATGCCTCCTAGAAAAAAAAAATTCATATCATGACCCCTAGAAATACCACTTCCATTATTTTTAAATTACTCCAATGTTGACACGATTGAAATTAATAAACTGAAATCGAGTCAAACTCTACCATGACTAGGACTTGGAAGCCAAATCCTTGAAACACACTCTTTAACACAATCATACATTTCCTACTAAAATTTTACATTGAGTCATGCGTCAAACATTTTGACACCTAGTTATTGGGAACACTAACTAAAAATATGAAACTATTATTTTGTTTGAAACTTATTTTAAAAAAATTGAAACCAAATTATCATACACATACAAATCATGATAAAATTCCCATTCAAGAAGAGTGTAAAATAATTTCCCTTTTTGATGATTACTTTCCATGTATAATCAACTTCAAAATTATGATAGATCAAATGAACTATAAAAATAAAATTAGAAGGAACTAGTACCTTATTACTTTTTAATGATTTAGAGACCATTCCCTCAACCCACTTTTCTACTTGTTTTTATTTGAACACCAATTGATGTTTGGTTGGGTATGAGAAGGATGTTTGACAAAATGGATTACATGTTTATGCTTGTATTCAAACACTTATTCAATGGCCCCATGCTGTTGACCACATCTACCTAGTGCTTTTTATGATCCTCGTAGCCTAGGATAGCCTAAGGAAACACCAAGGTTAGGATTGATAACTTAACCTTTCTCCCAAGGTTGGTTCAAATTCTATTTGTTTACATGCTTATGGTGTATTTATTTTGGCTCTTGCTTGAAAATCCAAAATCCTTTGCATCAAAGTATACATTTGAATAACCAACCTCTTTTCCAAATCTTTAGATGATATCTTCAAAATTAGAACCATTACTATCCAAGAGCTCATTGTGTGTTAAAATAGAAACATGGTCTTCATTAGAGTTCAAAAAAATTGACTACAAAAATGATCCAAACTCTTTTCCATTAAAGTTATCTTGTTGGTTTTACATGCAAAATTTCTCTTCCTCATCAACATGTGAAAAATATCCATTGATTACATTAATGTATTCCTCCATAGAATTAGAAAAATATTAAAAAATGATCATCTTTTCATGCTCTAGGGGATCACCAATAATTCTCACAATGTTTTCTCCTCGAAATAAGAAAGGGAAACATCCTTTTTTCCAAATACATAGGATCACCTTCCATTGAAAATGATAATCCTTCCTTATGTTTAACCTTGATGAGCTCTTCAACGCTTGAACTCTCTTTTACATGAAATTTTCCATTGTCTTCACTTTATTATTGTAGATTTACACATATTCATAGTTACAAATTATACCCTTTTTCCTTCAAAATGCATCATTTTTTAATAGGATCTTACTCTTAAAGGGTTTAATGGTAACGATAATTTCATGTCTTTCACATGTATTTGATGCTAATGATCTATGAGAAAAATTGTATAAATAATAGAATTTTTTATCTACATTACTTATTTTTGACATTCTTTTACTAATTATGGTTTTCCACTGTTTCTATTTGATAAAAAAATTATCTTCCTCAATAATTGCTTGGTAAAAATTATGCTTGTTGAGCACTAGAATGAGAGAGGGAGATAAAATATTTCTATCAACCATGGGGATTGAACTTGTTGCCAGTGAGAAGGCAAGGTGTTTATAGGAGGATATGGGAAAGGTTTTTATTCTAGAAGGTAATGAAACATAAAATATTTCTCACCTTATTTGATGGATTTATTTTTGCACTCCATGATATCACAAGAGATCATATATAATTTTTTTTTCTTCATTCATATATGTATCCTTGAGAAACTTAATGGGTAGGGTATATGGTGAGCTATAAGTATGCATATAATTACTTTGGATATCTTAGAAAGGGGCATTTTCTAGAAGAATTTTTTTTTACATAGGTATGTGAAGCGTTTCCCCAACAACTATTAGATTTTACTTAGACCTATATATAAAAATAAAAAATATATTGGTGTTAAAACATTTACTAGGAATCTCTTTAAAGATTTCTAAATTTGTGAGTTGGATTCATGCATTCAATGTTTATGGATAATCTTTGCAGCCATAAAATATTGAAGGAGTGAGTTAATATTTTCCTTCACATAGAATCAATTAAAGAGGAGATCACTAAGTTTATCTTAACTTGCAATTAAACCAAGCTATAAATTTTAGAACAATTCATGTGATTTACCCTTAAGAGATGAAGAAATAAATTAGAGGGTCACATTTTGAGTAGTAATGTTATGAATGCTACACAAATTTGTAACATCCTAAATGAGATTTGAGGGATAAATAACCCATCTCCATAGAAATGAGGTAGTTCCTTCAATGGTGACTTAAAAATCTAAAAACATATTATTGTTGCATTGGACCACTAAAAACCAAGCTACAAAGGGAAAATTTATCACTTGTATATTGAGATGCACATAGATATATCAAGACGCCATAGTTTATAGGAATAAATATTATGAATTAATGTGAAATAGGGTCACCAAAAAAGTTTCTAGGTGGAAGATTCATGATCCTAAGGGCCAATATTTGTAGGATTTACCATCAAAATCCAAAATGTAAACTATTCAAACATTTAATGAACTGAGCTATAGACTAAGGCTAGTTGACTCTTTTACCATTAGGAATGCCAAAGCTATTGATGTTTATTTTTACATGCACATGGAAACTTGTATCAAATGTCTACAAATGGGGGTTGCAGTTTATAGGAGGAACTTTCTGATTAAAAAGTGGAATCACTATTAAATTTTTGATGAGATATTTTTAGGTCAACTATATGGAAAAATGAGAAAGAAGATGTGTAAAATATATGTACAACATTTGAAAATTTATCTTTGCATATTTACAAATGAAGATGTGTATTTAATAGATCCTTACAGTGTTGACCACTTTCTAAAAATACAAATTTAGAAGAAGATGAGAGATAATAGAAGTACCATTGCAAATTATGCAAAAATAAATAAATCATATGTTTACACCATGTTACTATTTGATGTCCAAGTTCTTTAATCTTTTACTTCAACTATAACAATCTTTGATTTTCAGGAAAAAAAATTCCACTTTTTTACCAAAATGTGAACCCAATTTCTTGGACTCACCATATAGGACCTCAATTTCTTTGGTTGAGTTGATAAATTTAGATTAGGGTGGTGATATATATGACAAATAACCTATTAGTGGATATGTTTTTATACTTGGATTATGGTCTATTTAATGGAGTAGCAAAAAAACAAAAAAACAACTACAACATTTCCTTCATATGAAGAATATAGAATTAGAAAGGAAACAATTTGGATTCATTTTTTTTTATTTGAGCTTGATTTTCCATAATATTCTAATACTACATTGCATTGTAATAATCAAAGTACCATACAAGTTGCAAAGAATTCAATTTTCCATGATAAGACAAATCATATTGGGATTGATGTTCATCATTTCAAGATCTTGCTCAAGCAACTATTGTCAATCATTTTCAAGATTTTATAATGTGACAGATCTAATCCAACAAAAATGCAGTAGTCGTTCCCTGAATTGGATGACCAAATCTAATCCAGCCACCAACCTTTTTCTCTTTTGAATGGATTCTTTATTGGTAGCTAGGCTTTAAGTCATAAACTTAGAAAGTTTAATAAAGCTTATACAACTTATTTGAGACACGTAACTTATCTCAAAGACGCAAAACAAAGATGCAGATATTAATGCTTAAATATTAGAAGGCGTCACTTTGTTTTCCAAGTCCCTTTGAAAGTGTAATTGCTACTATTAACGGAGAAGACTAGACTTTAGTCATAAATTATTATAATGGGATAATCTAAATTCAAATCCAAATTTTAGTTCTAAATTCAAAATTTGTGGGTTTTTATATATTATTTTTAAAATTATTTTTTAGTGTTAATATTAATTGTAAATGAGATGGGTGTTGAATTAGAATTTTTTAATTTAAATTATTTTAAAGAAGGATTCAATCACAATTTCAACTCAAATGTATCATTAATTTTTAAAATGCTATTTGTTATAATTATATTTAATAGAATTAAAATTAATATGATTTTTTCTTTTTTTTATTATATATTTTAATTTTCATTTTTTAAATAAAATTATATGTATTCAGATTTGGTAAATTTAAATGTATTAAAAGTAAATTAAAATAGTAAAATAATAACAAGAATAAATTATTTAAATTAAGATAAAATTGAAAGAGAATAGTTCTTTTTAATTAATTTATAGTAAATAATACAAACATTCAAAACTTACTTTAGTTAAAGGAGTTCAAAATGATAATAACTTTTTCATTAGAGAAAAGACATAGGAATGTTAGACTTATTAGGTTATATTGCTATTTGTCCAGATATTACATTGTATGTGTTTAAATTGAAATAAATGTTTCATCATTTATATACATAATTCTATAGATGCAATTCATAATAATAGATATTATCTCTAGAAATTATATGGAACCTTTTCTTTGCTCATAAAATGCTTTTCAAAGATTAAAATATTTTGTATGGGTCATTTTTATAGAAATCACTCAAGATAACATATCACCGGTTTATAAATATGTAGTTGTAATTTGATTTAAATGTCTTGTATTCTTTTATGATATCTAATTACTTATCATTAAATATACTTACGCTAGGAATAGTTTTACATAAAATATACTTTTTTTGTGCAATATTGATTTTTTTTTGTCTAGTATAGATTTGTATGATAATTTATATACAAATTTTACTTTTAAATAAATATGGATTATTTATAATGTTGAACTTGTAGGTGCATGGAAGGATTTAAAAAATGTTTATTCCATGATGAAAATAACCTTTTCTATGGAAGAATATTTTCACCATTTTCACTGGAGTTCTACTAACTTAAAATTTGATAAAATTTGGATTCCATATAGTGGTGAACTTATAGGTGTGCGGAAATATTTTTTATTTATTTATTTCATGAATAAAATTGCCTTTTCTATGAAAGAATATGAATTCATGATTTTTTTAAAATAATGCTATCTTTGTAATTGTTTGTTGTTGATGGTCCATTAATTTTATTTTGTAACTATAGTTTAATAAACATTTATTAACTAATTTATAACTTACTATATTTTATATATTTATAACTAGCCTTATTCAATTAAAAAATAAAATAATGTTTTTGTTTAATTTTAACATAACTTCTAATATTTATTTTAAAAATCTATATTTTTTATCTTTAACAATATAAATAATCACTTAATGTGTAATGTTTATTTATAAAAAATAATTTTATATAAATTTTTAATGAACATAATGTGTAATTTAAATTTAAAAAATAAATAAAAATAAAACAACTATAATTTAAAATCTAATGAAAAGGAACCAAAAAATTTACCATATAGCCATACGTTTTATCGTAAGAGACCCGGTTCATCTTTCCTCTTTATGAATTTTCTTCCCCTTAAAAAGTTTTCGACATTTAACAAAGATTGCTAACCTGTTGAAAAGGGTAAGGGAAAAATGGGTTTCAATCAAATTAATATACACGGTAGCCAAAAGCTACTTTCCTCTCCCCAGCAGGCAAGAAAACTTTAAGAAATTGATTTCCACGCTCGTTTCCGTCGGATTTGTGCGTATGAAGGGTGAAAATCCGGTGTAAGTTTTTGCAATGCACGAGTATTCAATTAATTTCAAGAATAGTCATTACGCTGCGAGAGCAACGAGTATTTTATATGATTGAAGAAACCTCTGCCAAATGCAAATATCTTGCATAGCTGAAAATGAGTCATCAAAGATGTATATCACAAACGGTTTCCACAGTGAATTGTTGTCTCTTATTTATTCTGGAAAATTTACAGAGGAAATGCAAGATCTGCTTTTCCAGCAATTACCATGTGCTCTGAGCACCTCTTTTACCTTACTCTTGGTCTTGGCCGTGCATTCACCGTGCAGGAGCATGCATAGTTTGGTGACTGCACCAATCTGCAACATTTCATCGATTACTCGCTTCGAAGGAGAGAATTTACAAAGCAACCAGAGGATTCGAACACCTTTTTCCGTTGCCAAGTGGGAGATCCTCATTATTTTCTTAGAGACTGCAGCGATGCCCATTGCGTGGTCGGCCAGGGCAGCCCTTCCTTCTGCACATCCGCACAACACGTCGAGAAGACATAACATCCTCTCGCAGCTGCTTTTCTTCTCGGGAGTCTGATCGGGAAGCAATTCGATCAACACGGAGACTGCCCCAGCCTCGATGGCGTTCATTCTGCTGCGCCGGCTGTTGGAGGCGAGTGCGCTCAGCATTTCAAGAGCCGCCACGGTAGCCTGGTGACACACCTCCTCCGTCAACAGCTCCAGAAGCCCTTCCATTAACTCACCGTTGGCGTTCATAGCAAGCCGCTCCAGGCCTTTTCTTGAAAGCATCTGTAAGACCATGGCGGCATGAAAGCGTGCGTTGGAGGCGCCTCTCTTAAGAATGGAGGCGAGGGAGGCTAAGCAATCACTTGTGCCGACCGAATCCAGCGTCTTGTCCAGCAAAGGAAGAGAAAAAAGGATTCCCAAGGCTTCCTCGCAGGCGGCAGCAACTTCGTAGCAGCAACCCTCTTCATCGCTTTCTGCGGAGTAGCTTTCAATGACAGAGATTAGTGCAGCCGGTGCGGCGGAGGAAGCGATAAACCGTCTGTTGCTCTCGCTTTCAGCTGCCACAGATCTCAGCTTCTTCAACGCCATTAGTTGAGATGATTCCATGTCCAGGAGTAATTTATTGAGGCGATCTGGGTCGAGGGGCGGCCGGGGCGTGGAGATACGGTGGACCCCAGCAGAAGAGTTGAGGACGCACCACTGTTGGATGAGGCGGCGCAGTGTGTGGTTAGGCGTGAGGTCGGTGTTGTGAAGGGGTTGTCTTGTGAGAGGGCAGGTGCTGTTCCCCATCGTGTAGATCCACCTCTCAATACTGTGTCGGTCGTAGGTAGCACCGGTGCAGAGCGTGACAGGGTCTGCCATCAGCTGCATCGATATCGGGCACAAGAAATACGAAGGGATTTCAAACTCTTTGGAATCCATACGCTCCCACACACCAAATAACAGGGAGAGCCGAGTGTTGTATTTTCCTTACAAGGCCAAGGGATTGTGGATTTGAAATGTATTGTGGTGATAGAAGAAGCCACGGATGCGTATATATACTCGTTTACGGGGAGAGAAGAGTTCCCCATGTCAACGTAGGTTGCAACTCGCTGATATGGGTGTAAAGTCAACACGCGTGTCCACCTTAAACATAAATAAGCCTGGTCTTTCAGTAGTCGTTCGCTACATCGAATGACAAAGTCCAATGCAGCCACTGACCTTCTCGACCGGCCGACCTTTTCTTTTGGTGATGGATTCTTTGTTGCCAGTTAAGCCTTGAAAGTTTCATAAACCTTATTAAAAGTATTTTAGATAAGGAGAAACACGTGATGATACAAGTTGTAATGCTTCGAAATTTTAAAGCCGCAAATTATGTTTTCCAAATCTTATATAAGGAAGTGTAATGAGTATCTTAATCTATCTTTATATAAAACATTTTATAAATTTAAAAGTAGTATTGAGTCAATAGAGAAGTCTATTTTCTTAAGAGACGTCTTAAAAAAATATTAACTTATTAATTTGAGATAAAGTATCAAAATTGAATAATTATGTTCAATAATTGTTAGATAGTAGTGTTCAGAGAGCATAATCTCATCTATCATTGAAGAATTAAATATTTAATAAGTAATTATCTTTAACTTTTATGGTTAGAAGTTTGACTTTCTTTTTTTGGTTTAGGGTAATGAAGAAATGAAAGAAAAAGTAAAGTCATAAGGAAAGATATTTATAATTTTTTTTTTTTGAAATTGATATTATGAAGGTAGAATTGATGAAAGTTTAAAAGAAAAATGAAGAATTGGAAAAGGAAAATTTAATTCAAAAAAATGAAATATCAAAATTGAAAAAATAATAATAATCAATTACTTGTAGCATGTCAAAATGAAAATGAATGTCTAAGGTCCAAGGCTTTACTTTGTGATGTCTCATGTAATACAAATAATTTGTATGATATGGTTGAAGCTTCTTTAAATATAGAGTGTAAGGTTGAACATAATGTGTTGGAATTTGTAAATCTTGCTAGTGTGATGATATAAATAAAGATTGTTTTACAAAGAATGTTGGTTTTAAGATTATGAAAAGAATGAGTTATGATGGAAAAGGTTTAGGAAAGTATGGTTCCAAAAGAATCAAATATTCCATTGAACCAAGAGTGAGGCCAAAAAATGAATGCATGAGATATTTAGAGGTAAAAAAAGACAAATAATGTTGTAGGTAGTATGATTATAAATAAGTTAGTTCAAGTCTTGCAATTCACAATTTTCTTATTGTAATAGATAAAGACATATAAATGAAATGTGTTAAGATTTTCATCCTTTTACTATTTGTAGATTGAAGAATAACTTTTAGAACAATTCATGTGATTTTACCATATTAAGAGATGAATAAATAAATTGGAGGGTCACATTTTTAGTAGTAATGTTATGAATTCTATAAAAAAATGTAACATCCTAAATGAGATTTGAGGGTCAATAAATAGATCTATCTCCATAGAAATGAGGTAGTTCCCTTAATGGTGACTTAAGAATCTTAAAAAAATATTATTGTTGCACTAGATCAGTAAAACCAAGATATAAATGGAAAATTTATCACTTGTATATTGAGATGCGCATAGATATGTCAAGATGCCATGGTTTATATGAATAGAGATTAGGGATTTATGAGAAATAGGGTGACTAACAAAGTTTCTAGGTGGAAGATTGATGATCCTAGGAGCCAATATTTTTAGAATTTACCATAAAAATCACAAAATGTAGAACTATTCAAACATTCAATGAAGTGAACTGTAGACTATGACTATTTGACTCTTGTCTTGTTAAGAATGCCAAAACTATTTATCTCTTTGTTTACATGCATAAGAAAACCTATATCAATATTGAAAGCCTACAAATGTGGGTTGCAGTTTGCAAGAGGAACATTATGATTACAAATTGGAATCACCATCAAATTTTTGATGAGATATATTTAGATCAACTATAAGGACAAATGAGAAAGAAGATGTGTAAAATATATGTACAGTATTTGACATTTTATTTGTGTATATTTATAAATGAAGACGTGTCTTTAATATATCCTTAAAATGTAAAAGAAAATCACTTTCTAAAAATATAATTTTGGAAGAAGATGAGATATAATAGAATGACCATTACAAATTATGCAAAAAAAAAAATCATATGTTTACACCATGTTACTATATTGGTTCTAGGAAAATTCACTGCTAGCAATTCACTGACGAAAAATTCACCGCCAAAATAAAAAATATTATTGCCATTAATTTTCCGCGGCGGTGAATTGCTAGTGGTGAATTTGTCATGGCGGTGAATTTTCCATCGGTGAATTGGTGGCTGTGAATTTTCCGTATGCCTACTATTTTATGTCTAAGTTCTTTAATTTTTTACCTCAACTATAACAATATTTGATTTTCAAGAAAAAGACTTCCACTTTTTATCAAAAAGTGGACCCAATTTCTTGGACTCACCCTATAGGTCCTCAATTTCTTTGGTTGAATTCAAAAAAATTATATTAGGGTGGTGATATAGATGAAAAATAATCTATTGGTGGATATGTTTTTATACTTGGATTATAACCTATTACATGAAGTAGTAAAAAATAAACAACTACAACATTGCCTTCATATGAAGAATATATAATCATAAATGAAGCAATTCAGATTCATTCTTTTTTTATTTGAGCTTGATTTTTCATAGTATTCTAATACTATATTGCATCGTGATAATAAAAGTACCATACAAGTTGCAAATAATTCAATTTTCCATGGTAAGACAAATCATATTGGGATTGATGTTCATCCTTTTCAAGATCTTGCTCAAGCAACTATTGTCAATCTTTGACATTTTGTCCGTTAAAAAGCTTTTAGTTGATATATTTACTAAGAGTTTTATTCAAGCCAATTTGAAATTACAAGGAATTGTTGGCATGTTAGAGGTGAATATTAAAGGGGGATAGTGGTATAATATTACCCCTTCTTTGTATCTACTTTGTATTGTTCTAGTCAATTTTAAAGAGAGATGTTAAGAAAAAGTAAGATTGTTCAAGAATAAAAAAAAAACTTTTATGAGAGTCTTCAGTGAAACAAAAAAATTCAAAATGTTTATATATATATACCCAGTTTTTGGATCCTAAAATAAATCTAATGATAACTAGATCATTATAATTAATTTCTTTGACTACTCAACTCCATTTTATACTCTATTTTACCCTTTGTTGCTGCCATTCATTTTTGTTGCTACATCTATATCCTACCCAAGAAATACGAAGGCAATCCATAAGCTTCCACACACATTGACTATATTCTTCCAAGATTGCTCACATGAGTTTAATTTCAACGTGCTCACCCATTAAAAGAAAAAATGCAGCAATCGTTCCCTAAATTGGATGACCAAGTCTAATTTAGCCACCAATTTTTTTCTCTTTTCGACGGATTCTTTGTTGGCAGCTAAAATTTAAGTCAGAAACATTGAAAGTTTAATAATGCTTATAAAACGTATTTGAGACGCGTTTATCTCAAAGACACAAAACAAAGATGAAGATATCAATGCTTAAATATTAAAAGTTGTCACTTATTTTTTCCAAGTCCCTTTGAAAGTGTAACTACTACTATTAACGAAGACGACTAGACTTTAGTCATAAATTATTATAATGGGAAAATCTAAATTCATATTCAAATTTTAAGTTCTAAATTCAAAATTTGTGGGTTTTTATTTATTATTTTTAAAGTTATTTTGTAGTTTTATGTTAGTTGTGTATGAGAGGGTTGTTGAATTATAATTCTTTAGTTTAAATTATTTTTAAAAAGATTTAATCACAATTTCAATTCAAATATATTATTATTTTTAAAAATATTATTTTTTATAATTATATCTAATACAATTAAAGTTAATATGATTTTATTTTATTTTTTATATTAATTTCTTTTTAATATTTTAATTTTGGTTTTTTAAAATAAAATTGTATGTGTTTATATTTGTTAAATTTAAATGTATTAAAAGTAAATTAAAATAGTAAAATAAAAAATAATAATAAAAATAAATTATTTAAATTAAGGTAAAATTGAAAGAGAGAATACCTCTTTTAAATTAATTTAGAGTAAATAAGTAAATAATACAAACATTCAAATCTTACTTTAGATAAAAGAGTTAGATAAAAGAGTTGAGAATGATAATAACTACATCATTATAGAAAAGGCAAGGGAATGTTATAATAGGTTATATTTCTATTTTTTTGTGAATTAAGTTGTATTTGTTTAAATTAAAATAAATGTTTTATCTCTTATATACGTAATTCTATGCATGTAATTAATAATATTTGATATTATCTTTCTAAAATTATATGGAACCATTATTTGTTCATAATATGTATTTCAAAGCTTATCATATTTTATATAGGTTGTTTTTATAGAAGTCACTCAAGGTAATATATGAGTGCTTTCTAAATGTGTAGTTGTAATTTGATTTATGTCTTGTATTCTTTTATGATATCTATTTCCTTATCATTAAATATACTTATATTGAGAATAGTTTTACACTAAATATACTTTTCTTGTACAATTTTGAATGGCTATTGTCTAGCATAGATTTTAATGATATTGATAAATAAATATCTAAAAAATAAAGTAAAATGATGCTTGTGATAATATTAACAAATGAAACCATAAACATTTCAATTTAAAATATATATATTACTCTATTGAGACTTGTCTGCCTTTCATACTATTTTTATGCCAATTAAGTTCCTAAAGTGATTGAATTGAACTTGGATAAAAGTTAGTTTTTCTTTAGCAAAACCCAAGGAACCACATATAAATTAAAAAAAACTAACTATAATTTAAAGTCTAATGAAAAGGAACCACAAATTTACCATATAGCCATATGTTTTATTGTAAGAGACTTCATACTAACTATATTTTTTTACTGGTGTTCTCCACTTGTTGGGAAAAAAATTACCTATCATGTCCCATAAACACAAATTTATAGTGTTTCCATAAATAACTATATTTTCATTTAAGTTATCAAATATTGTTGGTATATAGTCCCATAGGGATGCAAAGACAAATAAAAATCCAAGTTTACAAGCTGAAAGTATTGAAAGAAAGAAAATAAAAAATTATATTAATATCTACATATGGTTAAAATGGATTAATAGAACTTGAAAGTACAACTAGTATAAGTAACATAAAGAACCCCCAAACATGGCTACAAGCTAAAACTAAGTAAAACTACTGCAATAAATAGTAAGTGGTACTTTAGGGAACACACAGTAGGGAACTTGTTGCTGGTGTAGCAAATAAACATGCAATTTTTCTCGATAGCTCCACCTCCCACTGTCACACATTTTAAGAACCTAGAAAGGTTCATTGGCATTCTACATTAGTCCCAAGTCCCACTACCAAATATGTAAGTTTTCCTTCCGTTTTTGTTAAAAAAAGCTTAAGTTTTCATTGTTTGAGTTAATTAGAGAATTGAAGCCTAAAATCAACTTTTATTTGGGGTGTTTTTATAGTTTCCAAAGATTTTAACTATATTCTGAAATATACAAGGCTATATTGTAGAAAGGGGCATTTCGTACCAAAACACACTAAATTAAACAAGGAAAATGGTAAAACATGATATAAATGAGGATAGTAAAGAATGACACCACTAGTATGAGTGTTTGACCCAAAATTGCAAAATATATGAAAATTTGAAGAAATATTGACACAAATGCACCCTAAAATAAAAAATGTTGTCAATTTTGACATGTTTTTGCAAACAACTACAATAAAATGACTATTTTGGGTCAAAAAACAAAAAAGCACCATAATACATGTCAACTTTATATCTTTATATCTAGGTTTAAAGGCTCTACCGAAATCTGATTTGATTTGGAGATCTTCATAGCTTTTTATAAGAAAATATTAAATGAAAATTTGTTTTCATACGTATGATAATTTTCCCAATGACTTCAAGATGGTTAGACGACGAGTTAAACCTATTTATTTTCAGACGTGAGATCTGTTTAAGAAAAAAGTGGACTACATAAGACATGTTTAAGAAAAAATATGGACTGACAAATCCACTTGAAAGAAAGCCTATCGCCTAATTACATAAGATTAAATGTAATGATAACTAGATCAATATAACTAATTTCTTCTAGCATTCGACTCAATTTTATACTCTATTTTACCCTATTTGTTGTTGCCATTTTTTTGTTTGTGTGTTTTGGGCCTGCTTTTACACCTTAGTGTGTGGTTGGATCTTAGCTTAGAGCTGTGAAGACTTCCATTGTAAGAGGAAGGCAATTCATACGTTTCCACACACCTTGAAATACAGAGAGCTGAGCGTTGGACATGGACGCTTATATAAACTCACCGACATGTTCACTATATACGTTTCCACACACCTTGAAATACAGAGAGCTGAGCGTTGGACATGGACGCTTATATAAACTCACCGACATGTTCACTATATTGTGCTAAAATTGGTCACATCGGTTTCATTTCAACGTGCTTGCCCATTTAAAACATAAATGCGCCAGTCGTTTCTTGAATCGGATGGCCAAATCTAATTCAGCCACCAAACTTTTTCTTTTTGTGACGGATTCTTTGTTGGCAGCTCAGCTTTAAGTCATGACTTTGAATGTTTAATAAAGCTTATAAAACTTATTTGAGACACGTTTATCACAAAGACGCAAAAGAAGAGATGAAGATATCAATGCTTAAATATTACAAGCCATCAAATATGTTTTCCAATTCCCTTTGAAAGTGTAACGGATAATTTAGAACTAAAATTCAAATTTAAATTTGAATTTAGATTTGCTATTAACGCAGAACACTGGACTTTGGTCCTAAATTATTATAACAGGAAATCTAAATTCAAATTCAAATTTTAGTTCTAAATTCAAATTTTGTGGGTTTTTTTATATTATTTTTAAAGTTATTTTTTAGTTGGGTAGGAGATGGGCCTTGCATTTAATTTGTGGTCTAAATTATTTTAAAAGACAATAGAATTACAAGTATATTATTAATTTATAAAATATTGTTATTATTAATTTATAAAATATAGTTTTAATACATTTTTTTATTATTATATTTAATAGAATAAAAATAATATGATTTTCAATTTTTAATATTTAGATTTTTTTTAATATTTTAATAATATTATATATGAGATGGGTGTTGAATTAGAATATGTTAGTTTAAATTATTTAGAAAAAGATTAAATCACATTTT